>ML353488.1:0-176488 GCA_005239505.1 Nicotiana paniculata | reverse complement strand
CATTCAATTAACTACAACAAGAACGTAGTTGAACAAATAGAGATGAACAATCAACCAAACTATATTAATATCACCATAAGTTTGTCCCCCCAACGGGTTTCACCAAAACCCTAGATTAAGAAAATCAGCTACTCATATTCATAAGAAGCAATTCTAAAATAACTTTCATAATTGAATTACAGAGTAATGAAATAAGGAGATAAAAATCAGTGTTTTTGCTTTGCTGAGTAGTAATCCACAAGATTTTCTTCACTTTAATGGCTTCTCCCCCTTCAAGTTGTGTTTTGGGTCTATTTATATGGTTGGGATACACCCTAAACGTGGATTAGGGGCCAGGCGTTACAGGACAAACGCCTGGATAACGCCTGGCCAGGGCTGGCGTTTGGGCTCTGGCGCCTGGATAACGACTGGCCAAGCCTGGAGTTTGGGCTCTGGCGCCTGGATAACGCCAGGCTAGGCCTGTCCTTAACGCTCAGACGTCCAGCTATGGCCCGGTGCACTCCTCTTCGCCTCTTGAGCGTATTTTCAACGTATTTGCATCCATTTAGCTCGGCTTCCATCTCCAATTCACCTACACATGAAATAGACTCCATTATGCACATAAAAAGTGTATTTTTATCATTAACGCACATAAAATGTAAGGCATATAACGTGTTAAACCATGAATTCTAGCCACACATCATCTCTCTAATCCCCCAAAGGGAAAAGAAAATTACTCAAAGAATCGGCAAAGTATGAGCCAATAAGAGAATATGAAGTGCTAAAGGAAAGATGAACCGATTCCAATCCGATATTACCCTCCTTAATCCAAAATGTTGGACCAAGAAGCTGAATGATTTTGAAGATTGACAAAGGAACTCAAAGTTGAACTAGGTCCATCACTGGAGACATAGACACATGCAGACTAAATGGCAGGTGAGGTGCACAAGCAGGAGATAAACACAATCAGTGATCTAAAGAGATATCTCCTGATCGAAAAGGTTGCAAATTGACCGAGAGATGGACTCCTTATTCAGTAAGAAAAGAATCAGGATAAAGGAGGATTTAGGGAGTTGGAATCAACTAGAACTCTTCCACCAAGGAAGAGTAGCACCCGAATTCTAGTATATCTCTCTGTCTACTAAATCCTATATATTGTTCAGTGTTCCTATTGTACAGGCACGCACAAAAGTAGAAGCAAAACAAGAATTGAAAGCAAAATCAGCAAGGCAATTTTGCAAGCAGTTCGTGTGAGATTTAAGTGTGCGACTCTGAAGCCACTTGGACTAGCTAGAAGAACCAGTTTCATCTGTTGTCTTTTAGTCTAGTTTATTTGTAGTAGGTGATTACAAATTGTACCTTTAAGCTTTATCTAGAAGCAATTGTAATAGGTGCTGAGTGTTCAAGTTATAGTTAACTTGAAGTTTGTCGCAAATAGTTAGAGGCTAGTTTGCCACAAAGGGTTAGAGTTAATCCTTAGGTTTACAAAAGTGTTTATTTTGTAAAGGATGTTTGGCTCATTTATTTAGTGAGGAGTTTGGGAAAATCCTACTGGGAAGTAGGTCGTGGTTTTTTCACCTTTTGAGCCAGGTGTGTTCCACGTAAAATTGTTGTGTTCTTTAAAGTCTGCATTAATTATTCCGAAAAATGTAGGAGTTGGAACACATAGAAGAACCTAGTCCTTCTATAACTACTGCACACAAAAATTGATCACCACACAAATCACCCCCCTCTTGTGTGGTATTGACATAGATAAATAACAATTGGTATCAGAGCGGGTTATACTTGAAGAGTCTAACACCTTATTAAAAGATAAAGATGAGTGCACCACCTGGGAACTGGGAAGGACAATCAACTGCTAGGCCACCACCCTTCAATGGCCAGTACTACTCCTGGTGGAAGAACAGGATGAAGGATCACCTAATTGGAGAAGACTATGAACTATGGGACATAGTCACTGACGGTCCTTTGGCCACCATGAAGAAGACTGTTGAAGGAGTAGATATGCCAAAGACAAGAGCTGACTGCACTGCGGAAGACTTAAGAAAATGGGAAAAGAATGCCAAGGCCAAGAAGTGGCTTGTGTGTGGACTTGGTCCAGATGAGTACATCAGAATTCAAAGATGCCCCACTGCCAAGGAAATTTGGGACACTTTGCAAGTGGCTCATGAGGGAACTGCACAAGTGAAAGGATCCAGAGGTACATTACTATATTCTCAATATGAGAATTTCTCTATGAAGGAATGAGAGACCATCCAACAGATGTACACTAGGTTCACTACTCAAACAAAAGAACTAAAATATCTTGGAAGGCATATCCTTGAAGAAGACAAGGTTGAAAATATTTTGACAAGGGTTCTGCCAATCTCTTGGGAGATTAAAATCACTACTATTCAGGAATCCAAGAACATGGCAACCCTCGGATTGGATGAGCTAATTGTAAATCTCACTGCCTATGAGCTTAGAAGGCAGACAATGAAGATGGATGCTCCCAAAAAGGAAAAAAGTCTGGCACTGAGAATCACTGACGAAACAAATATGGAAGAAGATGAAATGGCTATGATCACCAAGGAACTCAGAAACTATTCATTAGGAAAAAGGGCATCTCAAGAGGTGGAAACTACAACAAGGCAAAAGCACCAGAAAAACCCATCAACGAGGGATGCTACAAATGTGGAAAAACTGATCATCACATCAAGAACTGTCCTCAGTTAGAAGTTGAATGGAAAAGGGAAATATCTTAATGAAGGAACCGGAAGAAGGAACTGGTTCATCCCGAGAAAAACACAACATCAACAAAAGCTATGGTTGCTTCTTGGGGAGAAAGCTCAGATGAAGAATCAAATGATGAAGATGGAGATGAGCAAGCACTCATGGAAATTTGTGAATCAGATGAGGAATCAGAGGTAAGTATATCTCATCTCAAAAATAAGATTAAGTTCCTATCCAAAGAAAAACTCTCTGAATTATTACTTGACTTCATTGATGATTTTGAAGAAATAAATAAAGAGAAGGAACAACTGTCTAAGGAGTGTGTAATGTTAAAAGCAAAGTGTAAGAACCTGGAACTCAGAGTAAGTGAATCTGTGAGTGAAAAACACTGCTCTGAAGAACCAGGTTCATCCACTTGAAATAAATGTCCTAGAGTTAAATCAGAAAATTTAAAACTGAAACTAGGAACCAGTAATAAGACAACTGAAAAATCTCAACTCATCTTAGAAGAAAATGTAGGTAGACTAAAGGATGAGTTGTATAAGAAAGATGAACACATAAGAGTGTTGAAGGAGGACCTTGGTAAGGTTAAGCATGAACTGTATAGAACATGCAAATGGAAAAAATCCTCTGATGCTTTAACATGGCTACAGGAAAATCACAGTAGCAACACAACAGGACTTGGCTTTGGGAGTCAACTGCCTAAATTGGATCCCAAAAGCAAGTACCTCACTCTTCTTAAGAACAAAATTTGTACCCCCTGTGATTAGAATGGTCACTATGAAAGTGAATGCAATGCAAAAGAGCAGGCCAGTCGAAAGAATAAAAGTTTTGTTCGAACGAAGAATTGGTTACCAAATTGGGCTAAAAAGGAGTTTAATTCATCCTTTTGCTTATAGAAAGGAACCAAAACTAGTTTGGGTTCCTAAGACTAACCCCTGATTTTCTTTTGTAGGTTCAAGTGAAAGGAGGTAGCCAAATATGGTACATGGATAGTGGCTGCTCAAAACACATGACTAGTAACAAGGACCAGTTCCTTTCACTTGAGGACCTCAAAAGAGGAAATGTCTCCTTTGGAAATGGAAAGAAAGGTGAAATAATTGGGGTTGGTAAGGTAGGTAAGGATGACACTCGTTCCATTGAGAATGTCTACCTAATAGATGGCTTGAAATATAGTCTAATCAGTGTGTCACAACTGTGTGACAGAGGTAACTTGGTAGCATTCACTTCTACAAAATGCTTTGTAATTAATCTTATCACTGACAAGATTGTTTTGCAGGGAAAGAGAGTGAATAATATCTATATCATATATCTGTCCACTCTGTCAGAAAATGAACTAACGTGTTTAAGTGTGCTGGACATTGATCCCCTGGCACAAAAGACTTGGCCATGCTAGTCTGAATCAACTCAACAAATTAGTATCCAAGGACTTAGTGATAGGACTTCCTAACATTAAGTTCAAGGAAGATAAAGTTTGTAAGGCTTGTGCAAGGGGGAAGCAGGTAAGATCATCTTTCAAAAGCAATAAAATGGTAAGTACTACCAGGACGATGGAATTGGTCCATATGGACCTATATGGTCCTATGAGAATATTAAGCAGAGGTGGTACGAGATATGTAATGGTTCTTGTTGATGACTATTCTAGATTTAGCTGGACATTGTTTCTAACATCTAAAGATGAAGCATTTGACATGTTTACTTCCTTTGTTAGAAAAATACATAAACAATTAGGAAATCAACTTGCGTCAATTAGGTCTGATCATGGAACTGAATTTGAAAATGCCAAATTTGCTGAATTTTGTGATGAGCATGGCACAGATCATAACTTTTCTGTCCCTAGAACTACACAAAAAAATGGAGTGGTTGAAAGAAGAAATAGGACACTTGAATATATGGCCAGGACCATGCTTCTTTCTAGTAAACTACCTCATAGCTTCTGGGCAGAAGCTGTAAACACTGCTTGCTATATCATAAATAGGTGCATGACTAGGCCATTTGTAGAGAAGACTCCCTATGAGTTAAAGGGAGAAAGCCCAATATATCCCATCTTAGGGATTTTGGCTGTAAGTGCTTTGTGCACAACAATGGCAAAGACTCCCTAGGTAAGTTTGATCCCAGAAGTGATGAGGGAGTATTCTTGGGATATTCTTCACATAGTAAGGCTTATAAAGTGTATAACAAAAGAACTATGTGTGTTGAAGAGAGTGTACATGTTGTTTTTTATGCAACTAACATTCTCTATGAGAGAAAGGAACCAGTAGATGAAGAAATTGGGCTGGTCAGAAACTCAGACCAAACTGAAGCAACACTGGAGGAAGGAATGGGTGATGGAACAGGTTCATCCATCCCAGGAAACATGCCAGGGGGAACTGAGCAATAAACTAATTTCCGAACCTCATTAGAACATGTCTCTAATCCTGTTCCTCAACAATAATACACTGTAATATTTTCAAGCAATACCCAGTTGGTTGTAAAACCACACAGATATAAAAGTTCACACCCCATTGAGAATATTATAACTAATCCAACATCTGGAATCAGAACCAGATCCTCTTTGAAAAGCCTGTGTGCGTTTCATGATTTTATATCCCTGATTGAACCTAAAAATATTGCTGAAGCTTTGCAGGATGCAGTTTGAGAAAATTCAATGCAAGAAGAACTCAACCAATTTGAAAGGATTCAAGTTTGGCATCTGGTACCTAGACCCTTTGATAAATCAGTGATTGGCACAAAGTGGGTATTCAAAAACAAACGTGATGAAGATGGAACAGTTACAAGAAACAACGCAAGATTGGTGGTTCAAGGATACATTCAGGAGGAAGGAATAGACTATGATGAAACCTTTGCTCCTGCGGCAAGGTTGGAAGCAATTAGGCTCCTCATAACCATTGCTTCTTACATGGAATTCACCCTTCACTAGATGGATGTCAAGAGTGCCTTCCTGAATTGCTATCTCAAGGAAGAAATGTTTGTAAAGTAGCCTCTGGTGTTTGAAAACAAGGAGAATCCTAATCATGTGTACAAGCTTGACAAAGCACTGTATGGACTCAAGCAAGCTCCAAGGGCATGGTATGAAAGGCTTTCAAAATTCCTGCTGGAACATGACTATAAGAGAGGTAAAATTGATAGCACCTTATTCTTGAAGGAAAAAGGTAATGATCTCTTGGTAGTGCAGATATATGTAGATGACATAATCTTTGGGGCAACTTCTGAAAAGCTATGTAAAGAATTTGCTAAACTAATGGGGAGTGAATTTGAAATGAGCATGATGGGTGAGCTTAACTTCTTTTTAGGATTACAAATTAAACAAAATTCAAATGGAACTATGATCCATCAGCAAAAATATGTGAAAGAAATGCTTAAAAGATTTAAAATGGAAGACTCAAAGGAAATTGACACTCCTATTGCAACAGCCACAAAATTAGATGTAGATGAACTTGGTTCATCTGTCGATCAAAAGTTGTATAGAGGACTGATTGGTTCATTGTTGTATCTTATTGCCAGTAGACCTGAAATTGTTTTCAGTGTAGGGCTTTGTGCAAGATTTCAGGCTAATCCAAAGGAATCACACTTAACTGCAGTGAAGAGAATCTTGAGATACCTTAAAGGCACCACCGACCTCTGTCTTTGGTATCCTAAAGGTAGTAATTTTGATCTTGTAGGATATGCTGATGCTGACTATGCAGGCTTTTTGGTAGATAGAAAGAGCACCTCAGGTATGGTACACTTTTTGGGCTCATGTCTTGTGTCTTGGGCTACTAAGAAACAGAATTCAGTAGCTTTATCTACTGCTGAGGCTGAGTATGTGGCTGCAACCTCATGTTGTGCTAAGTTATTATGGATTAAACAAAAATTGATGGATTTTAGTATAGAGGTTGGATGCATATATTCTGTGATAACACTAGTGCTATCATTATGACGAAGAACCCCGTTCATCATAAAATAACAAAGCACATAGATGTTAGACATCATTTCTTAAGAGACAACTATGAGAAAGGAATGATCTCTATTGAATTATGTGCTACTGATAAACAAATTGTTGACATCTTTACTAAAGCACTAAGTAGAGATAATTTTGAAAGGAACAAGTTAGAGTTAGGGATGATTAAGATCACCTAATTGAACTAGTTTAAAACAAAAAAAAAATTGGCTAGGAATTCTGAAATCTGTGTAAATAATCAAAATAATCATTGCTCAGTTTCATGCTATAAATAGCATACTCTCTTGCCATGTGTTAATATAACTCCTTGGTTACTAATGATGTTTTTCTTTTTTTGAATATTGAGGCTTAGTCAAGAGATTCTAACAAGATGAACTTGTTCCATCGCTGTTGGTTCATATGACAGACGAGGTATTTGCTCACCACTATACACATATTGAAATATTAATAGTTAATCATGAGCAGGACTCTATCTATAACAAGCTCTTTTAAAATTCTAGTCCTTATCCTAAATTTGAACATGTCCCAAAGAGTCCAATCAAATTAAAAGTCCTAGATCATAGGGTAGTCATAACCGTCAGTTTACAACTGACACTTCTGAACCGATTAGACTTCTTGTTGACCCAAATTACACATGTTGTGTATTAACTACCCAAGTCTTTAAAAAAACCATCATCACTTCTCTAATTATTCATTCACTTTCTTCCTAAAAGACATAACCGTCGAAACACTTTCAACCTTCTTCTCAAACATCTTGATCCTAATCTTCTTCCTTTCTTCAAAAAAAATTCATCACAATGGCTAATACTCCACCACCTGCTTCATCTTCCGCCACCACACCTGACTACAGTATCACACTCGAAGATACTGGTTCCACCCCATCTCAATCCCATCCCACCACCCCTCAAAACAATCTTGTCCCGTCTCCTCCAATCACTCTCATTGTTCAACCAAGCCCTAATACAGAATCCAAGAAAAGGTGTGTCAAATGCAAGCTAGAAAAACTATGGCTTTTGGCTCTCTAGCTAGGAAATTGAACGCTAAGCTTCAAGCCAGCTAGTCTCAAGATTCTGATAACTCCAATGACTCCTTCAAGTCATAAATTGAGGGGGAAGCAACTGATCCATCCGATTATGAACAGGTATCATCAACTCCTAAAATTGGGTTTGAGCATGAACCAGTCACTTCTAAAAATAGGTTTGTTCTTATTGGGTCTGTAGTAGATATGGAAGTTCCTAATAGGCGTCAAAGAGGTGGTAAAAATAAAATTATGAAATAAAATGAGAGAGAGGGAGGTGGAAGCACTATGAGGGGAACATGGGTAGAAGGAACTACATTGCCAATTTGTGGTATTGTCCCAGTGGTAATTGAAGAAGGTGCCACAGACTTAGGGGGAAGAAACTCGGGAGAGGCTACTGAGGGGTTAGAAAATCTTCGACATTCTACTGATGAACCTGGTTCATCCATTGAGGAAACATTAGCTAACCTTATGAGAAAGTTAGGGGAGAGTTATAAACCCAAAAGGAAGAGGACACCCAATACAAAAAGGGTTGAAACTCTAGTGGCAAGTAAGAAGAGAAAAGCCACTCCCTCTGCTGAAACTTCCATTCCTAGAGGACGAACTACATGAAGTTAAATTATGCAGAGTGAAGATGAGTTGTAGAAGGCTTTGAAGGAGAGTAAGAGAAAGAGAGTTGAAAAAAGGAAGGCAAAGGTGTTTGAGCCTGTAGAGGCTATTGAGGTTGAGGAGATGGACCTGGTCCATCGAGAAGAACAAATGGCAGATGTTGAGGTTCAGACACCCAAACCCAAGAAAGCCTAGACTTCTTTCAAGAATTCTGCATCTGTGTCTGCTACACCCTCAACTATGTCCAAGAGGACTAGGTCTACCCTGAAATCAAAGAAGGATCAGATTGATGAAGAGGAAGATTAGAGTGGTGAAGAAGTTGAGGAGTCTGGATTGACCAAATTTGGGAAACGCACTATTCAAGGGGAGATTGTTGAAGGATCTGGAGGAGTATGGGATGGTTTACCTATTAGATACATTGGAAGTGCAGGGCTGGAAGGACATGGTCCTTCAGTTAGATGGTAGGCTGGCTAGGGGAGAGATTGTAGAGTTCATGGCCAATGCTGAGGTCAAGGATGGAAGGGTCTCCAGTTAGGTAAAGGGGACTAAAATCACCTTTGATTCCAAAGAGCTGGGCAAAGTTCTTGGGATTCCAGCTGAGGGATATGATGATTATACAAGGCAGAAGTGGCCCAGCTTGGATGATCTTCCTTCTGCACTACAGATTACCAGAAGGTTCAGTGATAATGACGAAGAAGTGGAACCAAGGGATGTGTACAAAAGCGAGATGAAACCCCAGCACAAGGTGGTGTTTGAGTTCACCAACAAATGCATATTTCCCAGGCAAGAGAGAAGGCACATAGAAAATTATATGGATTTAACCCTCCTGGAGTGCCTGGACAATGGAAGGCAAATCAACTGGCCCTATTTAATTATTCAGTTGCTGGACATAGTGGTAAATGGTTCCAAGGCCCATGTCATCCCATATGGTTTCCTCCTGACGACTGTGCTGGCTCACTTCAGAGTGCCCTTGAAGAAGGCAGAAATGGCTACTGTCAAGGACCATTTCGGGAAGAACACGCTTCTGGCATGTGATTATATCATGAATGATCCTGACAATGAACCCGGTTCATCCAGCAAAATGCCTGTGAACAGCAAGGTCAGGGCGCTTATGCGAGAAGATGGGGTTAAGGATGCTGAAATTCTTCAATTAAAGACCCACCTTGGAGAGGTTGAGGCTGAGAGAGATGCCCTCAAAAATGAATTGACCAAAGGAAAGGAGAAGAATGAAGGGATTCTTCAAAATATGCTCTCCCTTCTCCAAGCAAAGAAGCCAACCTCCACTCCTTCCCAGCCTTAGGTGTCCAGTGCCCTGTCGTTACCCCTCTATGACCCAGATTCGGGATTTTTTTTGCTATATTTTGCTCATGATTGTAACTGCTTTTATTTCTTTGTGTATTTGGTGGCTGAACTATACATCTATCAATGGATTTTTTTGTTTCTGCTCTTATTTGTTTTGTCTCACTTTCTTTGATAGTTTGCATTCTTGGTTCACTATTGATGATTAATACATGTTTGCACTTGCAGTTGCCCCAGTGTCCATGAGTAATTCTTATTAATCTGGTAATTCTAACAATTTGCAATTTTTTGATGATGCCAAAAGGGGGAAGATGTACTATATTATTGAAAAATGTGATATTTATAACCTAATGAACCCGGTTCTTTATGATAAATGCTTAATGCTCTAAAAAGTGTCAATGTTAGATTAAAGTGATTACATGCCTAAGTACAGAGTTTGTCATCATCAAAAAGGGGGACTTTGTTGGATCAAGAAGCTGAATGGTTTTAAAGATTGACAAAGAACTCAAAGTTGAACCAGGTCCATGACTAGAGACATAGACACATGCTGACTAAATGGCACGTGAGGTTCACAAGCAGGAGATAAACACAATCAGTAATCTAAAGAGATATCTCCTGATCAAAAAGGTTGCAAATTGACCGGGAGATGGACTCCTTATTCAGTAAGAACAGAATCATGATAAAGGAGGATTTAGGGAACTGAGATCAACTAGAACTCTTCCACCAAGGAAGAGTAGCATCCGAATTCTAGTATATCTCTCTGTCTACAAAATCATATACATTGTTCAGTGTTCTTATTGTATAGGCACACACAAAAGCAGAAGCAAAACAAGAATTGAGAGCAAAATCAGCAAGGCAATTTTGCAACCAGTACGTATGAGATTTAAGTGTGCGACTCTGAAGCTACTTGGACCAGCTAGAAGAACCAGTTTCATCTGTTGTCTTTTTGTCTAGTTTATTTGTAGTAGGTGATCACAAATTGTACCTTTAAGATTTATCTATAAGCAATTGTAACAGGTACTGAGTTGGTTTGAGCTATTGAAGCCATGCAGACCGCACAATTATTTTGCGGCCGCAGAAGCCAGTGTGCGGCCACATTCACTAATACGCGGACAGCATAAGAAGAGATTAAGAGAATGCCAATTGAAGATATGCAGTCCACACGATTTTTGTGCAGCCGCAGAAGCCAAGATTGCGGTTTCACTCACTTTTGTGCGGATCGCAAAGTCAAGTCCAGAACCCAAGTCAAGCCAAGTGTGCATCCGCACTCAGAAATGTGCGGTCCGCAGAACTAGATGAAATGCGGTTGCATCTCACTTTTATAAGACTGCAGAAGGCCCTATTGACCAGTCAAGCTCGGAGTGCAGACCACACTCAGAATTATGCGGTCGCACAACCTCCGCACAAGCATTTTTGTAAGATATTTTCAGCTTAGTATAAATAGGACTTCTTATCATTTTTAAGGGAAGTTTTGTTTTTTGTAAGAGCGCCTGGTCGTTTGTTTTTACTACTTTAAGTAATTTTTTACTAGATTGTCTCAAAACACTAGATTTTCATCCAATAATTAATTATTATGGATTCTATCTTTATTTCTTCTTTAATTTTTACAATTTTCATAAGTAGCTAAATTTCTATTTAGGGTTGTGACCCAACCCTAGTGTGGGTATTTGATGGGTGTTTGAATAGGGCTTGTTTATGGTTGGGTTAGTGATATTTAGCCTAGTTATGTCTAGAACTCAAGGATTAGTGGTTGAAAACACCGATTCATGCCTAATTGACTTAGTCTCTACTTGAGAAAGAGAGACTAAGTCCAGGAAAACTAGGCTAACAAGAAACTGGGGTGAACTCAAGAAATTGATAACCCCAATTAAATGGTTGAATCTAGAGATAGTAAAACCCGACTTGAGCTATTATCACTTGTATTGTGCAAATACTCATTTGAGCAAAATCACTCAAACTACCGAAAGGTATAGAGTGAGTATCCGAGTGTGATTGCTATATTACGATCCCGACCAAGCAAACTTGCCCTAGCATTTACAACCCATTAGGTAACTACCTAGGTGGAAGTCACGACCCTAGATCCTTTTATCATTTGAAAAACAACTCAAAACCAAAAATATTGTCCTTAGTTTTATACTTGCAAACTATATAACAAAGTAGAATTAGAAAAACAACCAATATTATGGAACCGTAATTTGAGTCAAAACATACATTCACCCTAGATATACACCTAATCCCATATTCTAACTCCTTGTGAATTCGATCCCGGCCTTCGTTGGGTTTATTATTGCATCGACCACCTCACTACTTAATTTTGGTGTGGGTTTGGCCGAGATCAGTCTATAACACATCTTATTCGAGACAAATATAGTTTGAAATTTGACAAACTATCCATCATTTTGTATGAAGATAATGCAGCATGCATAGCCCAATTGAAGAGAGGATTCATAAAAGGAGATAGGACAAAGCATGTTTCACCAAAGTTATTTTACATGATCTTCCAAAGAATATGATATAAATGTTCAACAGATTTGTTCAAATTATAATATTGCTGATTCTTTCACCAAATCTCTACCGACGTCAGCCTTCAAGAAGCTAGTGTACAAGATCAAGATGTGAAGGCTCAAGGATGTGAATTTATGCTCTCATCAGGGGGAATTAATACACGTTGTACTCTTTTTCCTTTACAAGGTTTTGTACCACTGGATCTTCCTTGCAAGGTTTTTAACGAGGCAACCAAAATGCGTAACATGTGTACTCTTTCTAGAGTTTTTTCACACTGGGTTTATTTTCGTTAAGGTTTTAACGAGGAAAATTATGTGTTGAATAGGCATTCAAGGAGGAGTGTTACAAATAGATTTTTATTTAAGGATTTTACTTGGTGGCTAAGTCACTATTTCCCTATAAATAGAGAGGTCCTATTCTATAGTAACTCATCTCAAAAGTCAATAAGAATTCCCTCTCTTTTTCTATGCAATATTGTTCTTCTTCATTTATTATTTCATTTCACAATATCATTAGTATCTTTTTATTCCTATTATGCTGTTTACGCAGCTGCACTCTAGATAGAGTCTATGCCCCATTTTTTGTGATTCAGGCATTCTGCATTTGAAGCTCATTAACTCAACTAATTAGGATTCATCTCGGTTAGATTTACTAAAGAGGTAAAGGCTTCCAATCAGACAAAATAGATTTTTTTTATAGCAAAATGATGTACAAAACCTTATAGTAAATTGATTTTGAGTTTATGAATTCTGAATTGAAGAAAAACAGTTTATTGGATTTTGTGTCACGACCCAAATTCTACTCTATGTCACGATGGCGCTCAACACCGATGTTAGGCAAGCCAACACAATTCATCTAGTGAGTCCCATTTATTTTATTCAAAACCTTTCCAACAATATCTTAACTTAAATGACTAAGTATTTGAAAATAGAAAATGACAAAGGCAAATTAGATTGCAAAGATCAAAAGAAGTCAAATTTAAATAAGTACATCCCCAAAAGAATAGTCCACCAATGTGTGTGCCCGGAACTAATGTCACAAGTATATAGGAATCTAGTAGAATAAACAAAAGAATACATATACTCTACTGTCTAAAATAGAATAGACAGAATAAGCAAAAGAAAATACTCCAACGCGCTGCTGAACGGCATCAGGATAAGAAGCTCACCATGGAATCTCTACCTCTATATCAAGAACGCGCTACGGACTGGTAACTAGATGCACCTGCCTTAGAACTTGTACAATTAAGTACAGAAGCGCAACATGAGTACATAAACATTATATGCCCAGTAACTATCCAGTCTAATCTCGAAGAAGTAGTGACGAGGGGTTGACTTGACACATACTAGGGCAAAATAGTTTATTTAAATATAAGGCTAAGCATGAATATCAAGGATAAATGAAAAATAATGAAAAGAAATGACAAGTCTTTCCACAATGGCATTCATGTTTCAATTTATATCATTCTGGTTGACAATTTATATCCCCAGGGCATTTAAACAGTCTAATAATCACAGGAAAGTGCCAAGCAGATAGCATGCGTATATAATTCCGAGGACGTAGGGCCCGATCCAACAAAATAATTAATGTGCATTGCCGAAGGGTCGAACGGCGCGAACCCTAGATGCATGTATTAACTTCTCGAGGCGAACGGCCTGCTCACATGAGAGTATTGGAAGGAATCACTCCGCTCGCGGAATAAAATTGTGAAGCGGTCACACATAAACATAATATATTCTTCCTCAATTTCTTTTAAAATAATAATCTACTTGAAGGTTTCAAATTCTTAAGATCTTGAAATAAATTCCAACCAATACAATTAGCGCATGAAATAAATAAACAATATTACAAAGCATGGTGTAAACCTAATTTTTAGCACAAAGTTAATTACTTAGTCCCCCACTATTTGTAGCACAAGAATAGTCACCACGTACGTACCCTCTCCACCTCGTGCGTACGTAGTCCCCCACAATTTGTAGCACAAAGTTAATTAATTCACCTATGGGGACAATTCCCTCTTACAAGGTTGGAAAGGAGACTTACCTCGTTTCGAGCCTACTTTCAACTCAAGAATGCCCTCAAACTCTCAAACCGGAGCTGCACAATCCCAAACTATTCAAATAGCGTAAAAACCAACCATTATAGGCTTACAAGTTTATATTCTAGCTATTAAAGTGATTATCCAACCCCAAAGGCAAGGTTCCCAAAATTCACCCCCGGGCCCACGTGCTCGATTCTGGAAATTCTTAAGGGAAGTTGTTACCCACAACCTTAGAATCAATAATATATGATTTTTACTATATTCAATAACAAATTTCGTGGTTAAATCCTATTTTTATCAAAACCCTAGGTTTTACTCTAAATCCACAATTTTCACCAATTTCCTTGGTGTAATCTACCCCTAATCTATGTATTAAAATAACATTATGTATAAATAACTTACCTCACAATGCTTGGCCGAAATCCCCTCTATGGAAGCTCCCAAATCGCCTAAGAAATGAATGAAATGTGTCAAAATGACACATTTACCATATTCAATGAAGGCACTGCCTTCAGCAATTTCCGCACCTGCGGTTAGGGGACAGCATCTGCGGTCTCGCTTTTACGATGGAGGGTTTGAACCTGCGGAATTGGCCGGGGCTGACTAGGGGTCGCATCTTTGGTCTGGGGGCCGTTTCTGCAGTTCTGTTTCTAGGGAAGAGGAGTCGCATCTGCGGTTCCTGGGCTCCTCCCCATAAGCCGCACCTACGAGGGATCGACCGCTTCTGCGCTCTCGCACCTGCGGCTAGCCAACCGCAGGTACGGTCGCACCAGAACTGGTGCACCAGCAGCTCATTTTGAGCTTGGAATCGCCTCGCACGACGTCCGAATAGCATTCGGGGCCCTCGGGGCCCCGTCCAATACCAACAAGTTCTAAATCATAAAATGCACTTGCTCGAACCTTCGGAACGCCCGAAACAACATTATATCTTGGAATCACACCCTAAAACCAATTAGATGAAACTTATGAACTTTGAGTTCTTAAATATACTTCCAACATGCTGAAATGTATTTATACTACTCGGAATGATACCAAATTTTGCATTGTTCTGAACATACGCCCAAGTCCGAAATCATCATACGAACCTATTGTAACCTTCAAATCCCGATTCTGAGATCGTTTACTCAAAATCTTGACCGAAGTCAAACTTGGCCTTTTAGGCCAACCTTAAGGAACCAAGTGTTCCAATTTCAACCCAAACTCTTCCAAATCCTGAACCAACCATCCCTGCAAGTCATAAATCAATAAAAGCAAATATGGGAAGTCTTATTTAGGGGTATGGAGTTCTAGGAAGTAAAACGACCGGTCGGGTCGTTATATTTTCCACCTCTTAAACAAACATTCATCCTCGAACGGGTCTAGGATCATACTTGGAGTGCTGAACAAGTGTGGATATCTGCTCCGCATTTCCTCCTCGGACTCCCAAGTCGCCTACTTGACTGGTTGGCCCCTCTTCTGGACCTTCACGGTGACCCTCTTATACCTCAACTAGCGCTTCTGCCTATCAATAATATCCACTGGTTCCTCCTCATAGCCCAACCTCTCGTCTAGTTGAATGGTACTGAAGTGTAACACATGAGACAAGTCGGCATGGTACCTTCATAGATACGTAAAAAACTGGATGAACACCTGATAAGTTGGGAGGCAGATCAAGCTCATAAGCAACCTCCCCAACTCGCCTCAACACCTCAAACGGGCCTATAAACCTTGGGCTAAACTTGCCCTTCGTCCCGAACCTCATAATGCCCTTTATCGGTGAGACTTCCAAGAGAACCTTCTTGCTGACCATGAATGACACATCAAGCGCCTTTTGATCTGTGTAACTCTTCTGTCTGGGCTGAGCTGTGCGAATCCTCTCCTAAATCAACCTTACCTTTTCCAAGGCATCCTTTACCAAATCAGTACCGTATAACTTAGCCTCGCCAGGCTCAAACCATCCGATGGGAGAACGACATCGCCGACCATATAAAGCCTCAAATAGGGCTATCTTAATGTTGGACTGATAGCTGTTGTTGAAATAAAACTTGGCCAAGGGCAAGAACTAATCCCACTGCCCTGCAAAGTCAATCACGCATGCCCTGAGCATGTCCTCCAATATATGAATTGTCCGCTCCGACTGCCCGTTGGTCTGAGGAAGACATGATGTGCTGAGCTCTACACGGGTTCCCAACTCACTCTGTACGGCTCTCCAGAAATGTGAGGTGAATTGAGGACCTCTCTTTGATATGATGGACACAGGCACACCGTGCAACCAAACTATCTCCCGAATGTAGATCTGGGCCAACCTCTCTGAAGTATCAGTAGTGGCTACTGGAATGAAGTGTGCCGACTTGGTCAACCTTTCTACAATAACCCAAACCACATCAAACTTCTGCAAGGTCCGTGGCGACCCAACTACGAAGTCCATAGTGATTCGCTCCCATTTCCACTTAGGTATAGGCATCTGCTGGAGTAGGCCTTATGGCCTCTGGTGCTCATACTTAACATGTTGGAAATATAGACATCTAGCCACATACTCTACTATGTCTTTCTTCATCCGCTGCCACCAGTAGTGCTGCCTCAGGTCACGGTACATCTTCGTAGCACCTGGATGAATAGAATACCATGAACTGTGTGCCTCTTCTAGAATCCTCGCCCTCAAGCCATCAACATTAGGAACAGATAGGCGACCCTGAATTCATAGAACACCATCCTCGCCAATAGAAACCTCCTTTGCACCACCCTGTAGTACCGTCTCCCTAAGAACTGCCAAGTGCGGATCATCAAACTGCCGAGCCTTGATTTGTCCCAATAATGAAGACTGAGCAACAACACATGTAAGAACGCGGCTAGGCTCTGAAATGTCCATCCTCACAAGTTTGTTAGCCAAGGACTGGATGGCCCAAGCTAGTGGCCTCTCCTCTGCCGAAATGAATGTCAAGCTACCCATACTCTCTGCCTGCCTGCTTAAGGCATCTGCAACTACATTTGCCTTGCCCGGATGATAAAGAATAGTGATGTCATAGTCCTTCAGTAACTCAAGCCATCTATGCTGCATCAAATTAAGATACTTCTGCTTGAACAAGTGTGGCAAACTGCAGTGGTCTTTATAAACCTCACAAAACATTACATACAAGTGATGCTCAAAATTTTAAGAGCATGAACAATCGTTGCCAACTCCAAATCATGCACGGGGTAGTTCTTCTCATGAACCTTCAGCTGGCGTGAAGCATATGCAATAACTCGTCCCTCCTGCATCAACACACATCCCAAGCCAACGCGTGAAGCGTCACAATAAACTGTATACATCCCCGAACTGGAAGGCAACAATAAAACTGGTGTTGTGGTCAAAGTTGTCTTGAGCTTCTGGAAGTTCGCCTCACACTCGTCGGACCATCGGAATGGGGCACCCTTCTGGGTCAATCTAGTCAGAAGGGCTGCAATGGATGAAAAGCCCTCCACAAATCAGCAATAATAGCCTGCCAATCCCAAGAAACTCCTAATCTCGGTCACTAAAGTGGGACGTGGACAACTTCGAACCGCCTCAATATTATTAGGATCCACCTTGATACCCTCTCCGGATACCACATGTCCCAAGAATGCCACAGAATCTAACCAAAACTCACACTTGGAGAAATTAGCATACAACTTCTGTTCCCGCAAGGTCTGGAGCACTACTCTCAAATGTTGCTCGTGCTCCCCCAGGCTACCTGAGTAGATCAAGATGTCATCAATGAAGATAATAACAAAAGAATCAATATAAGTCCTAAAAACCCTATTCATCAAATCCAGAAACGATGCTGGTGCATTAGTCAAGCAAAAGGACATCACAAGGAACTCATAATGACCATATCTAGTACGGAAGGCAGTCTTCGGAACATCTTAGTCCCGAATCTTTAGCTGATGGTACCCCGATCTCAAGTAAATCTTACAAAACACCCTAGCACCCTGCAACTGGTCAAACAAATCATCGATGCGCAGCAATAGGTACTTGTTCTTGATGGTAACTTTGTTCAACTGGCGGTAGTCAATACATATCCGCATAGTCCTATCCTTCTTCTTCACAAATAACACTGAAGCACCCCAAGGTGATACACTCGGTCTGATAAACCCCTTAGCTAGCAACTCCTCAAGTTGTTCTTTCACTTCTTTCGGAGCCATACGGTACGGTCTAATGGATATAGGATGGGTATTGGAGCCAAGTCCATATAGAAACCAATATCACGCTCTGGCGGCATGCCCAGGAGGTAAGAAGGAAACACATCGGCGAAATCCCAGACTATTGGCACTGAATCAATCGTCGGAGACTCTGCAGTGGTGTCCCGCACATAAGCAACATAAGCCAAACAACCCTTCTCGACCATACGTTAAGCCTTAAGAAAAGAAACAACCTGACTAGCTGCACTAACTGAATAACCTCTCCACTCCAATCTCGGAAACTCAGGCTTGGCTAAAGTAACAGTCTTGGCATGGCAGTCTAGGATGGCATGATAAGGAGATAACAGTCCATGCCCAGGATGACCTCAAAACCAGTCATATCAAGCAACAAGAGGTCCGCTCTGGTCTCGAAACCACAGAATGTGACCACACAGGACTGATAGATCCGGTCCACAACCATAAAGATGATACATATGAATAGGTAGACCCTCGATAAAATAATACTAAATACTCCCTACCGCAGACCGAGATAACACTTGTGATAACTGCATCTGAGGCCAATGCATCTAGTCTGGCCAAAAAAGCATAGAATCTGGCTGGAGCACCGGCTGGCTAGCCTCCACCTGACTAAACAAAAACTGGCTGCACTCCCCCTGCCTGGCCTCCACCTCTGGGATGACCCCTACCAACATGTCATCCACCTATAGGTGGTTGGATGACTGGTGCTGAAACTATAGGCTGATGACTCTGCTGCACTGTCTTTCCCCGAAGTCTGGGGAAAAACCTCTTCATGTGACCCAGATCTCCACACTTATAGCAGCCTATCAACACCATATTCTGCTGCCCTGAAGACTGGCCCTGATGGCCGGAATACCCACCGGAGGAACCTTGAATGGATAGGGGCAATATGAGCTTGCTGACATGGCACTGAAATAGGTGTTGGAAGAACCCTGATGACCAGAATACCCGTCAGAGGAACCTTGAATAGCTGGTGGGTGATAAGAACTCTCCGGCATCGCGCTGAAATAAGGCCTCACTGGAGCACCTCGAAGAGGTGGTGGGGTGCTGAATATGGGGGCCTGCTAGGCTAGACCCTCCCAAACTGACCTCTGCCCCAAGTCGGAGTACCTCTAAAATCCCCAGAAAATTGAGCCCTCTTGTCCTGCTTCCCCTAATCTCTACTCCTCATACGATAGCCTTCAATCCTGCGAGCAATCTCTCTACGAGCTGATAAGAAGTCCCCATCTCAACCATTCGGGCCATGTTGACCCTAATACCATAGTGCAACCCTACTACGACCTCTCACTTTCTCTGCGTCAGTAGGAAGTATCATAAATGCATGACGAGACAACGCAGAAAACCTTGCCTCATAGTCGGTCACTGACATCTGACCCTTCTCAAGCTGCTCAAACTGGTACCGCAGCTCTTACCTCTCAGAAGGTGGGATATACCTGTCCATGAATAGCTGAGTAAAATGCTCCCAGGTGATGGGAGGAGAATCCGTTATCCTGCCAAGAACATAAGACTGCCACCATCTACGGGCCCTGCCCTCTAGCTGGAAAGTAGTGAACTCATTCCTATGAGACTCTAGTATCCTCATGTTGTGCAGTCTGTTCCAGCACCTATCAATGAAATCCTGAGCATCATCATGATGCTCGCCCCCGAAGACAGGAGGGTGTAGTCTAGTCCATCTGTCTAATAATTTATGCGGATCACCGTCTGCAGCTGGTCTGGGCTCAGGTACTATTGCTGCAACTGGATGGGCCCCACCCATAGGTAGTGTACCCGGAGTTTGATATACCGTAACTGGATGTCCCAGGGCCTGGGTAGTAGGGATATTTACTCCCTCTCCCTCCTGAGAGGTGGTCGGGTCCACTGGAAATAAACCAGCCTGGGTCATAGTGTCCATGAACCGCATCATACGACCCATGATCTCCTGAAAGCTCGGTGCTGTCATGAAATCCACCAGGTCAGGATCTGCTGCGGGCACCTCGCCCTGCTCCTCAACTATAGGATCCTCTGCTAGATCCGCTGGTGGTGCAACTGGGGCAGCTCCGAGACGCCCTCGTCCCCTACCTCGGGCTGGTGCCCTCCCCCGACCTCTGCCTCGGCCTCTAGAAATAGGGGCAGCGGCTCCTCCCGGGTTTGGAACGTCGACTGTACGCATCCTCACCATCTGTGAGAGAATAGAAGAGTGAAGTTTAGTATACCATCAAATACACGATAGAAGATGAATAAAGAGAAATTTCCAAACACCCCCATAGCCTCCCGAAGATAAATACAGACGTCTTCATACCAATCCACAAGACTCTATTAGGTTTGACCATTACTTGTGAGACCTACGTAAACCTAGGGCTCTGATACCATGTTGTCACGACCCAAATTCTACTCTAGGTCGCGATGGCGCCAACCACCGATGTTAGGCAAGCCAAAACAATTCATCTAGTGAGTCCCATTTATTTTATTAACAACCTTTCCAACAATATCTTAACTTAAATCACTAAGCATTTGAAAAGAGCAAATGATAAAGGCAAATTAGATTGCAAAGATCAAAAGAAGTCAAATTTATATAAGTACATCCCTAAAAGAAAATTCCACCAATGTGTGTGCCCGAAACTAGTGTCACAAGTATATAGGAATCTACTAGAATAAACAAAAGAATACATCTACTCTACTTTCTGAAATAGAATAGACAGAATAAGCAAAAGAAAAGACTCCAACGCGCTACTGAACGACATCAGGATAAGCAGCTCACCGTGGGATCTCTGCCTCTATATCAAGAATGCGCTCCGAACTGGTAACCAGATGCACCTGCCGCAGAATATGTACAATTAAGTACAAAAGTGTAGCATGAGTACATAAACATTATGTATCCAGTAACTATCCACTCTAATCTCAAAGAAGTAGTGACGAGGGGTCGACTTGACACTTACTAGGGCCAAACAATTTATTTAAATATAAGGCTAAGCATTACTATCAAGGATAAATGGCAAATAATGACAAGAAATAACAAGTCTTTCCACAATAGCACTCATGTTTCAATTTCTATCAATCCGGTTGACAATTTATATCCCAGGGCATTTAAACAGTCTAAAAATCATGGGAAAGTGACAAGCAGATAGCATGCGTATATAATGCCGAGGACGTACGGTCCGATCCAACAAGATAATAGATGTGCACTGCCGAAGGATCAAACGGCACGAACCATAGATGCATCTATTAAGCTATCGAGGTGAACGGCCCGCTCCCATGAGAGTATTGGAAGGAATCACTCCACTCGCGGAATAAAATTGCGAAGCGTTCACACACAAACATAATATATTTTTCCTCAATTTATTTTAAAATAATAATTTACTTTAATCTTTCAAATTCTTAAGATCTTGAAATAAATTCCAACCAATACAATTAGCGCATGAAATAAATAAATAGTATTCACAAAGCATGGTGTAAACCTAAACTACCTGGAAGTAACAAGAATGGTCACCATGTACGGACCTTCATCACCTCGTGCGTACGTAGTCCCCCACAATTTGTAGCACAAAGTTAGTTACTTCACCTATGGGGATAATTCCCTCTTACAAGGTTAGAAAGCAGACTTACCTCGTTTCGAGCCTACTTTCAACTCAAGAATGCTCTCAAACCCTCAAACTGAAGCCGCAAAATCCAAAACTATTCAAATAGCGTAAAACCCAATCATTATAGACTTACAAGTTCATATTCTAACTATTAAAGTGATTATCGAACCCCAAAGGCAAGGTTCCCAAAATTCACCCTCGGGCCCACGTGCTTCGATTCCGGAAATTCTTAAGGGAAGTTGTTACCCATAACCTTAGGATCAATAATATATGATTTTTACTAGATTCAATAACAAATTCCGTGGTTAAATCCTATTTTTATCGAAACCCTAGGTTTTACTCTAAACCCACAATTTTCACCAATTTCCATGGTGTAATCTACCCCTAATATATGTATTTAACTAACATTATGTAGAAATAACTTACCTCACAATGCTTGGCCGAAATACCCTCTTTGGAAGCTCCAAAATCGCCTAATAAATGAATGAAATGTGTCAAAAATGAAACATTTCCCATATTAAATGAAGGCATTGCCTTCAGCGGTTTCCGCACTTACGGTTAGGGGACAACATCTGCTTTCGCTTCTGCGAGGGAGGGTCTGCACCTACGAAATTGGCCGGGCTGACTGGGGGTCGCATCTGCAGTCTGTGGGCCGCTTCTGCGGTTCCGCTTCTACGAAAGAGGATCTGCATCAGCGGTTCCTAGGCTCCTCCCCCTGGGTCGCACCTGCGAGGGATCGACGGCTTCTGCAGTCTCACACCTACGGCTGGCCAGCCGCAGGTGCGGTCGCACTAGAACTGGTGCACCAGCAGCTCATTTGAGCTTGGACTCGCCTCGCGCGACGTCTGAATGGAATCTGGGGCCCCGTCAAAACATACCAACAAGTTATAAATCATAAAACGGACTTGCTCAAACCTTCGAAAGGCCCGAAATAACATTAAATCTAAGAATCACACCATAAAACCAATTAAATCAATCTTATGACCTTTGAGTTCTTAAATCTACTTCCAACACTCCGAAACGTACTTATACTACTCGGAATGATACCAAACTTTGCATGCAAGTCATAAAGGACATTACAAAACTATTCCCAGTCTCGAAATTCCGTTTGGACTTCGATATTATCAACACACGTTCCAAACCTCAATTATAGAACTTCAAGAAACTTATTTCGTTGTTTGGCGTCGAAACGCTCCCGGGTCACCCAAAACCCGTTTCAAACATACGTCCAAATCTGAAATCATCATATGAACCTATTGGAACCTTCAAATCCCAATTCCGAGGTCGTTTACTCAAAATCTTGACTGAAGTCAAACTTGGCCTTTTAGGCCAACCTTAAGGAACCAAGTGTTTCAATTTCAACCCAAACTCTTCCAAATCCCGAACCAACCATCCCCGCAAGTCATAAATCAATAAAAACAAATATGGGAAGTCTTATTTAGGGTTACGAGATTCTAGAAAGCAAAACGACCAGTCAGGTCGTTACATTTTAGATAAATTATTTATACATATTAAGTTAATTTCTTAATACACATATAAATTTTGGCAAAAATAACTTAGCTGTGTCAGGGGCAGCCAGACCCTTTCACTTGCTTTAGGTTTCAAAAATTTAAGGGCCCCAAAATTACTATTTCTCTATATGTAGCAGTATATTATTTATATAGTTATTTCATATTGTTGATAAATTTATTTCTTTATGTTATATTAATTTTTAATAATTCAATTTCTTACACTAATTAATATATCCAAAATATTTTTTTGTCAATCTTATTTTACGTTTCTACTAAATTGTATTTCTCTATTCATTAGTTAGTCACCTAACTATATCTAATATTCTAACTTATCATTTATTTTCTTTATATAAATTATACTCTCTCCGTCCCAATTTATATGAGAGTGTTTGACTAGACATAGAGTTTATGAATTAAAGGAAGACTTCTGAAACTTGTAATAAAAAATAAATCATAAAAATTTGTGGGCTAGAAATCATCTCATTAAGGGTAAAAATGAAAGTCTAAAATTGAATTCTAACCAAATATAGAAAGGGGATGACTAAAAATAAGGAGTCACATAAGTTAGGACGGAGGAAGTATGTTTTCTGGGTTCTCTCATTTCAGTTGTGATGCAATCATGGTAAAATTCATTCAACTTTTTGTACATTATAAAATCAAGTTCTCATTTTTTTTCATTTTACATCCTCGCTTGTCTAATTTTTCAAAAAATGATGCTCATTGAATTATATATATAAACGTGTGTTGCACATTAATAATGACGCATGATGGTTTAAATATTTATTTATATGAAGGAATCATCTACATACTGAAAAATATTGTTACATTAGCATAATACATGAATTCAAAATGAATGGCCATCATCAGAACCTAAATAAATGATCAATTTTAGTCATGTTAAGTAGATAAATATGTATTGTAGTTTAAAGGTATCTAATGTGATAGTATCTTACCAAACAAATCTTTATAGACAGTATTTTTTTATATGTTTCCTTATAATGCTTTGGTTATTCTGCTATTGTACCGACCTGACTGGTCGTTTTGAACTCTAGCGCGTCGTTTAGCGGTTTGAAGTCGTGAGCAGCTTCGTTTCAGGTATTATGACCCGTGGGCGTGGTCGGAATTGAACTTCAGAAAGTTTAGAATTGATTTGGAAAGAAAATTCTCATTTCAGAAGCCTTAAGTTGGAGAAATCAACTAAGATTGGAATTTTTAGTAAACGACCTCTGAATCAGGATTTGAAGGTTCCTGCAGGTTCGTATAATGATTTAGGACTTGGGCGTATGTCCGGATCGGGTTTGGAATAACCCGGGAGCATTTCAATGCATATTGTGGAACTTAGCATTTTAGAAGAATTTCATAGATTTGGGCTTGAAGTGCATTTCAGGGTTGTTGATGTCCATTTGGGATTCCGAGTCTTGGAATTGCTTCGTATAGTGATTCTGGAGTTGGGAGCGTGATCGGAAGTGAATTTGGATGTACGTAGGTCATTTTGGAGTCCTTTGGCTAAAGATAGAAATTTGAATATTTTTGAGAAATCCGATCGGAAGTGGAAGTTTTGATATAGAGGTCGGAATGTAATTTTGTAAGTTGGAGAAGTTCTGTAATGTTGAATATGACTTGTGCGCAAAATTTGAGTTCAATCGAACGTGATTTGATAGGTTTCGGCATCGAATGTAGAAGTTGGAAAATTCTAAGTTCATAAAGTTGGAAATTGGGTGCGATTCGTGGTTTCGATGTTGTTTGATGTGATTTGAGGCCTCAAGAAAGTCCGCATTATGTTTTGGAACATGTTGGTATAATTGGACAGGGTCGTGGGGGCGTCGGGTGGATTCCAGGTGGTTAACGGATCAATGTTTTGAGTTCAAGAAGGTTGAAGGCTGCTGTTATCTGGTGTAACCGCACCTGCGAGGCTTTGACCGCAAGTGCGGAGCCGCGGGTGTAGCTAAGGGCGCACTAGGTGCGAGTTTTGGGCTAGAGCATAGGAGGCCGCAGGTGCGGAAGATGGGTCGCACCTGAGGAAGCGTAGGTGCGAAGAATGGACCGCAGAAGCGAGAAATGCTGGGTTGAGTCAGAGCCGCACCTGCCATGGAATTTTCGCAGGTGCAGAGCCGCAGAAGCGGCTATTAGACCGCAGGTGCGAAGGGAGGCCTGGGCAGAATGTTTTAAAGACGGGTTTTTGTCATTTCTCACCCATTTTTCATTTGTCATGGGCGATTTTTGGAGAGCATTTCAAGGGGGATTTTCGTCAACCATAAGGTAAGTAAATTCCTTCTGTTTCTTAGATAAATATGAGATTATATTCATGGATTAGGCATGGAAATTGGTAGGAATTTGGGAAATGTTTGAAGAAACCTAGAAAATGTAAATTTAGAATTTAGCCACGAAGTTGAGTATGGAATGTAGAGTAAATTGCATGATTGAGCTAGTAGGGCTATGTGTAGAATGTATCTTCGAGAATTTCCGATTATCGGGCACGTGGGCCCGAGGGAATTTTGGTCATTTATCCGAGAGGGGTTGGGAAAGTATATAATTTGAGTTTTTTGTGACTATTAGGATGAATTTTCATTGCTTTTCCGTTATGTGGTAGTTCTGAGTGTTGTGGGTCTGTTGGAGTCATCGGAAGGTCTTGGAAGTCGGTGTTGGAATTTCGGAGCGAGGTAAGTATCCTTTCTAACTTAAAGGGGGAATCGTCCCCCTATGTAAATTAATTAAGTATATGCCATTACTTTCGGGGGCTACGTACGTAGGAGGTGACGGGAGTCCATGCGTAGATACTATTATGCCATGTTCGGTTAGCCTAGGACTCACTAGCATGCCTTACATGTTGTACCTGTGATCTTGTCTGTGATGTTAGACTGCTAATATAACCGAAATTGTAATTTAATGGCTAAGGAATATTAGGGTTATTTCTAAATCATCTAAAAAGAGAATTTACTTCCTTCGCGGGCAACTGTATTTCCGAATAAGGTTGTGTTATTAGACGTTATATAAAACTCGGCACGTGAATTTCGGAAAAGGGATTTAAATATTTTTTGGTTTTTAAAAGAGAAATCGGGCATTTACTTGATTATTTGTGTTCCCGACGTACTCGGGGTGGATTGTTGATTGTGCATGTCTGCATGTGACCGCCTCGCAATTTACATTCCGCGAGCGGAGTGTTATTTCCCCTACTCTCATGGGAGCGGGCCGTACGCCACGGCGGATTGAGAATGCACTTTTTGTACGGGTCGTTCGATCCTCGGCATTGCATAGATATGATTATTATATTGAGAGGTGCACTTATGGGACGGGCCGTTCGATCCTCGGCAGTGCACATAGAGGATTATTATATTGAGAGATGCACTTTTGGTACGGGTCGTTTGATCCTCGACAGTGCATAGACATGAGTAGTTTATTGAGAGATGCACTTTTGGTATGGGTCGTTCGATCCTCGACAGTGCACAAAGTGATTATTACGACGGCTCAGGCCGGTTGTCCTTATCCCGTATGTGCATGCTAAAGTGTTAAATGTTTTCTAATGATTTTGAAGTGATAAGATATTTGGGAGAATATAAATAGGGAATTGTTTATTTAAAATATTTGGAAAACAATGAGAAAGTGGTATCTGTTGTTTATTTCCAGTATTTACTTGGAGTTCAGTGCCTTACATACATGCTTCTTTACTACCTTTACATGCTTATCCTGTTCATCTTACACTGTTAAATAAATTTGTTGTCCCTTAGTGAATGTCTAATTCGACCTCTCGTCACTACCTCTCTGAGGTTAGGCGGGCGACTTACTGAGTACACATTGTTTTTTACTCATGCTACACTTGCTGTGCATTTTATTGCACAGGTACTTTCAAAGCAATGTGGAGGATTGGGAGAATTAGGCGAGCTGCATCATCCGGAGGCGATCCGCAGCTGATAGAGTCTCCTTCGTAGTGTATTTATTTCATTTTAAATTTCCTGGTCCAGTTGTATTTCAGACAGGCTTTGTAATGATTGTATAAAGTCTTAGAAATTTGCTCATGTACTTGTGACACCGGGTTCCGGGATATGTGTTGGGATATAATTGCTTAAATGTAATATTTAAACCATTCTTTTTAATTAACAGACTTTTATTTGGATAATATGTAATTAAGGGAAAAGGAAATGTTTTCATAAATGTTAAAACCGGAAAAAAAATTCAATTAATTAATGATTTGGCTTGCCTAACATTGATGTCCGGCGCCATCACGACCTTAGTGATTTTGGGTCGTGACAACATGGTATCAGAGCGCTAGGTTCCCGTGGGTCTCACGAGTCATGAGCAAGTATAGTAGAGTCTTGCGGATCGGTATGGAGACGTCTGTACTTATCTTCGAGAGGCTACAGGGCTGTTAGGAGTACTTCCCTTCTTGATTTTTCATCGTGCGAGTCGATTCCTTTGAGGATTATGCCCATGTTCATTCCTATTCAATCTTATGCATCGCGAAGCGCTTGCTATGGATCAGGAATTTGAGGAATGGAAATGGTGCTACGAATGTAATTCGAGATGCTTCCATGTGTGATTGGTCGTGGATGTTATGGCCCTATAGAGGAATAATATGTTGTTTCAGCTCAGTAGCTGTGTTTCTAGGAGCCTTAAGGCTATGCTCAGGTAGTGATGATGCTTGCGATTGGTTATCGTGTGATGTCGATATGATGATAGAGTATTTGCCCGTATGTTGGGGGTGATGAATGGTTTGAAGGGAGGTCTTCTCAGAGGGTGACTTCGAGATTTTGGTATTCTAGTGCTGGCACAGGAAAGGCATTTGGGTTATGAATGGTCCGGTTGGGGTTGATAAATTTAGTAAGACTTGGTGTCTTCAAGCGAGGTGGGATAGGCACTTGTGACATGTAGTCGTCGTCATTGATCGGATGGAATGTGTTAAGTTGGCGGTGCTATGGTTTCTTCGATTGCGTGGGATCTGAGTATTGAGAAGGAGTATTGAAGAAAGCGATTGGCAGATATCGTGATATGCGGTGGCTCAGTACCGGGTAAGGGTTGGTAATGAAGGCAGCTAGAGAAAGATGATCTTTGGAGAGCTTGAAGTCGTGGTGATCTGTTGGTCTGAGAGCTACAGAGAATGGTCCTGAAGTGAGGCTAGGCGGTGGTTCTATTTCTAGGAGACCAGGTGTAAGAAGCGGAAGTAGAGCAGTCGCAAAGTGGGGGGAGCGGCATCATAGCTTGGAATTTTAAGATATTGTCGCACATTTAATGGATGTCCATGAGGAGCGGACGGACTAGTTAAGTAGGTAAATGAAGCAGCGCGTAGGAAGGTGTATTGTTGGAGTGTGCATCTCAGCATTGTTGGAAGGTATCCGCGGTTGATTTCCACTGGTGGGTTGTCTTCTGGGAATAGGTTAGCAATGGCGGGGTTGGTAGGGTTCTGTGAAGGGTTCTAGTGGCCAGTCGGTAGGAGGAAGAATGTGAGAATGATGCTAGAGAATTTGAGTATTTAAGGAGTGCTAGCAAGAGGATTTGGAAGAGTTGGACGGATTGATTGAGCAAGATCGTGTTATCAAAGGAGAAAGGATCTCGGCAGGGTCTAGAGTGGTGCAAGGAGTATCTTCAGGCTAAGTGGGGGAGTCCCACCATCTGCAGTTGGGGTGCAAGATTGTGTTATCATAGGGTTGCAGATTGTCAGCATGTCGGCAAGTTATCGCAGCTAAAGGGAAAGGAGTAAAATGATGATTTTGCATGGGATTTGATGAATGTGTGAAAAAGTGGGCCCTGTCAGACCGGGGTTAGGCTTTGGAAGATTCAGAATTTATGCTTAAGGAATATGCGAGTTGTAAGGATAGTGACCCAGTCACGTGTTTCATTGAAATATGGGGTGTTCCTGTGCGAGGAGAGCCTTGGAGTTGATTGCATTCGGGGCCAGTCAGAGTGGGTGACTCTCAACAGTGGTCCTACTGAGTTCACAAGTTAAGAATGCAGCATTTAAGGGTTTCAAGCAGCAATATGATCGAGAATCAAGCTTTAGCAGAGTAATTTTTTAGGAAAAAGAGGATGGGTGGAATGTTCTATGATGCGTTTCAGCATGCATAACAGCATCGGAGGAGTGAGAGAAATAAACTCTGAATTGTAGAAAGATTATTAGGAGGGTATGAGACTGGTTGCGGGATTTAGGCAGCATAGTCTCGTGAATTAAGGTCACTCGGGATGAGTGAGGGTTGAGTTTGCTATGGGTTGAAGGAAATTGCTATTATTCCTGAGGCAATTGAAGATGATTAAAAGAAGATAGATTGATTAGCCATAGTTGAAATGGCACAGTTGTGGCAGTGATCGGTTCCTTTGATGTGATTTAGTTATGCATGTGGTTTGTGCCGGTGTGTGCGAGGCTTGTCGGCCGTCGTAACGGATCTCATGTGGGAGCATTTGAGTGCCATGGCCTGTCAGGTGTAGGCGGATCCCGGAAGGGTTATGGTGGTATGAACTACTACTTAAGGATTTGCATGTTGGGTGATTGTGGGAATTCACTCGTTTGTTGAGATGGTACTCTTGAATTGAGTTGAGTAAAAGGTTTCTATGTGATGAAGTGTTCACCCTATTGGTGGTTCAGAAGCTATGATGGAAATTCTTGCACTACCTCATATTGGCAGGTTAGGTGCGGTAAGCGGTGGGTAACTGGGAGTAAGAATCGAGATTGTGGTTCGGTGTTAATAAGGATGTCATGAGCTCGGAAGAGCAAGAAAAAGTGATTTGAAAGTTCAGAGTAAGCTGGTGTTATCTTCAGTGTCACCTGAGATTGATATTCGGTGAAAGAGGCTTTGTACCCTGGTCATGGGTTCTTGATGTGTTTTGCGGCCTTAGTGTGGTCGGTGTTATGGATGGGAAAACTTGTTGCCTTGTGTGGAAGGTCGTGGAAGCATGACCGCGAAAAAATTGTATAAAGTGTGCATGTAGTCACTTATGGATTTCGGATTTGGACTGAGTGTAAAGAAGTGCAATATTGCTTAATTGAGAATTTACGCCTGGAGAGCGTTCGGTTTAGTTAATTATGGATTATGGAGTGTTTGTCCCGGTGATGATGGTTGTTCTCGTGTATTATGAGAGAATGTGGGTTAATGTGGACCCAGGTAAAAGCTATCAGCTTAGTTTGGTGTGAGCAAGGCGGCTCGATGTTTGTAGATGGATTCAAATATGATTATGGGCTCCGTATGAGCCAGGCATGTCCATTTCAGTAGAGCGCTTTTCATGGAAAGGTATTTGAACAGCGAGTGTTGTTCCGTCTTCGTCAAATCCATGTGTTATTATGATTGTGCCGTGTGAGTTGTGAAACGGCTTGGTAATCTCCTATATGTTGAGGTCCCGCGTAGTGGGGATGTTATGTGAGCAGGATAGCTCTTGAGATTCAGAGTGTGTATATATATATCGCATGCCATATGTGCTTGAGTTATGTAGCCTACGGCTTTATCAGTCTCCCCATGATGGTATTATGCACTTAGCGTGCTTGTGATCGATTTTCAGTAATTTGTAATAGTGAGCAAATCATCTCTGCATATATATCTTCTTATGTAAATTCTATGTTATTTGGATCGGGTGGCACGCCGCCACGGTTATGTTATCTGGATCGGGTATGCCGCAACAGTGTGATGATGAGTAAGGTTCCTATATTTATTTTCTTATGTTTTACTTCCTATTTTCTGAGAAAAGTTCATATTAGTTGCGTGAGTTAAATAGTCCCTTCCTGAGTCGTTTCTTATTATCATGTTCGAGTTATGGTCTATTGGCGCGATGTGGTATCATGTGAGGCCGTTGGTCATGTTGGGGTGATTTGTTGTCTGAGCAGTTCATACAGGGTGAGACGGGACTATCGGATCAGGGATTAGTGCGATAAGGTTATGTGAAGTGTATATTAAAGAACAAGTACCATTATTCAGGTTCATAATGAAGTGATGATTCTAGTCAAGATAAGGTATTCAAGGATTTGTTAGCTCTACAGTCGAGTATAAATTTCTGCACATTTCCTCTGTTGTGGTGGTATCGTCAGCATTATACCAGGATGTATTTATATACATCATGAGGTGCATTGGGAGCATCAGATTCGTAAAATTTAGCTATTAAGGTTCAGTGAGCGTCATTGTGGTTAGATGATGAATCTTGCGGTGCATGCTGCTGATTCAGCACGAGTATGCAATCACGTTCTGGTATGTCATGTGGTAATTGATTCGGTGTTATATATTGGAACTAGGCCTGGTAGAGAAATTTCAGGTGTTTGAATGAATTCTGAGCTTATTATATGGATAAAAGAAGAAATCTTCATATGTGATCAAGCTAATGTACTCAACTGGGTTGTGGTAACACGGACAGGTGCTCGAAATGTTAAACAGTGATTTTAGGTAACTCCAGAGCAGTTCTTAGCACGTTCAAGGATGAACGTCGTTTTAAGTGGGGGAGAATGTAATGACCTGACCGATCGTTTTGATCTCTAGCGCGTCGTTCAGTGGTTTAAAGTCGTGAGCAGCTTCGTTTCAGGTATTATGACCCGTGGGCTTGGTCGGAATTGAATTTCAGGAAATTTAGAATTGATTTGGGAAGAAAATTTTCATTTCAGAAGCCTTAAGTTGGAGAAATCAAATAAGATTGGAATTTTGAGTAAACAACCTCCGAATCAGAATTTGAAGGTTCCTGTAAGTTCGTAGGATGATTTCAGACTTGGGCGTTGTCCGGATTGGGTTTTGAACAACCCAGGAGCATTTCGATGCATATTGTGGAAGTTAGCATTTTAGAAGAATTTCATAGATTTGGGCTTGAAGTGCATTTCAGGATTGTTGATGTCCGTTTGGGATTCCGAGTATGGGAATAGCTTCGTATGGTGATTCTGGAGTTGGGAGCGCGATCGGAAGTGAATTTGGATGTCCGTAGGTCATATTGGAGTCATTTGGCTAAAGATAGAAATTTGAAGGTTTTTGAGAAATCCGACCGGAAATGGAAGTATTGATATCGAGGTCGGAATGCAATTCCGGAAGTTGGAGCAGGTCTGTAATGTTGAATGTGACTTGTGCGCAAAATTTGAGGTCAATCGGACGTGATTTGATAGGTTTTGGCATCGGATATAGAAGTTGGAAAATTCTAAGTTCATAAAGTTGGAAATTGGGTGCGATTCGTGGTTTCGATGTTGTTTAATGTGATTTGAGGCCTCGAGCAAGTTCGCATTATGTTTTGGAACAAGTTGGTATAATTGAACGGGGTCCCGGGGGCCTCGGGTGGATTCCGGGTGGTTAACGGATCAATGTTTGAAGTTGAAGAAGGCTGAAGGTTGTTGTCATCTGGTGTAGCCACACCTGCGAGGCTTTGACCGCAGGTGCGGCTAAGGGCGCCACAGGTGCGAGTTTTGGGCTGGAGCTGAGGAGGCCGCAGGTGCGGAAGATGGGTCGCACCTGCGGAAGCGTAGGTGCGAAGAATGGACCGCAGAAGCGAGAAATGCTGGGTTGAGTCAGAGTCGCACCTACGATGGAATTTCCGCAGGTGCGGAGACGCATGAGCGGCTATTGGACCGCAGGTGTGAAGGGAGGCCTGGGCAGAATGTTTTAAAGACGGGTTTTTGTCATTTCTCACCCATTTTTCATTTGTCATGGGCGATTTTTGGAGAGCATTTCAAGGGGGATTTTCGTCAGCCATCAAGGTAAGTAAATTCCTTCCGTTTGTTAGATAAATACGAGATTATATGCATGGATTAGGCATGGAAATTGGTAGGAATTTGGGGAATTTTCGAAGAAACCTAGAAAATATAAATTTGAAATTTAGCCACGAATTTGAGTATGGAATGTGAGTAAATTGCATGATTGAGCTAGTAGGGAAATGGGTAGAATGTATCTTCGCGAATTTCGGATTTTCGGGCACGTGGGCCCGAGGACATTTTGGTTATTTCTCCGAGCGGGGTTGGAAAAGTATATAATTTGAATTTTTTGTGAGTATTAGGATGAATTTTCATTGCATTTCCGTTATATGGTAGTTTCTAAGCGTTGTGCATCCGTTGGAGTCATCGGAAGGGCTTGGAAGCCGGTGTTGGAATTTCGGAGCGAGGTAAGTCTCCTTTCTAACTTTGTGAGGGGGAATCGTCCCCCTAGGTGAATTAATTAAGTATATGTCATTACTTTCGGGGGCTGCGTACGTCGAGGTGACGGGAGTCCATGCGTAGGTACTATTATGCCATGTCCGGGTAGCCTAGGACCCACTAGCATGCCTTACATGTTGTACCTGTAATCTTGTTGGTGATGTTAGACTGCTAATATAACCGAATATTGTAATTTAATGACTAAGGAAGATTAGGGTTATTTTCTAAATCATCTAAAAGGAGAATTTACTTCCTTCGCGGGCAATTGTATTTTCCGAATAATGTTGGGTTATTAAACGTTATATAAAACTCGGCAAGTGAATTTTGAAAAAGGGATTTAAATACTATTTTTGGTTTTTAAAAGAGAAATCGGTCATTTACTTGAGTATTTGTGTTCCCGACGTATTCGGGGTGGATTGTTGATTGTGCATGTCTGCATGTGACCGCTTTGCAGTTTACATTCCGCGAGCGGAGTGTTATTTCCCCTACTCTCATGGGAGCGGGTCGTATGCCACAGCGGATTTAGAATGCACTTTTGGTACGGGCGGTTCAATCCTCGGCAGTGCATAGATATGATTATTATATTGAGAGGTGCACTTATGGGACGGGCCGTTCGATCCTCGGCAGTGCACAGAGAGGTTTATTATATTGAGAGATGCGCTTTTTGTACAGGCCGTTCGATCCTCGGTAGTGCATAGACATGAGTAGTTTATTGAGAGGTGCACTTTTGGTACGGGTCGTTCAATCCTCGGCAGTGCACAGAGTCATTATTACGACGGCTCAGGCCGGTTGTCCTTATCCCGTATGCGCATGCTAAACTGTTAAATGTTTTCGACATGATTTTGAAGTGATAAGATATTTGGGAGAAAATAAAGAGGGAATTGTTTATTTAAAATATTTAGAAAATAATGAGAAAGTAGTATCTGTTGTTTATTTCCAGTATTTACCTAGAGTTCAGTGCCTTACATACATGTTGCTTTACTACCTTTACATGCTTATCGTGTTCATCTTACACTGTTAAATAAATTTGCTGGCCCTTAGAGAATGTCTAATTCGACCTCTCGTCACTACCTCTCTGAGGTTAGGCGGACGACTTACTGAGTACACGTTATTTTTGTACTCATGCTACACTTGCTGTGCATTTTATTGCACAGGTACTTTCAAATCAATATGGAGGATTGGGAGACTTAGGCGAGCTGCATCATCCGGAGGCGATCCGCACCTGACAGAGTCTCCTTCGTACTGTATTTATTTCATTTTAAATTTTCTGGTCCAGTTGTATTTCGGACAGGCTTTGTAATGATTGTATAAACTCTTAGAAATTTGCTCATGTACTTGTGACACCGGGTTCAGGGATATGTGTTGGGATATAATTGCTTTAATGTAATCTTTAAACCATTATTTTTAATTAACAGACTTTTATTTGGATAATATGTAATTAAGGGAAAAGAAAATATTTTCATAAATGTTAAAACCGGAAAAGATTTTCAATTAATTAATGATTTGGCTTGCCTGACATTGATGTTCGGCGCCATCACGACCTTAGGAATTTTGGGTCGTGACAGCCATAAACAAAACTCATGTTGTCGATATTTATATCTCTCTTGAAAGTGCAACATATAGTTATTCGCGTATGAAAACATATTGTGGTAAATATAGTCCACCAATATTTATGATGTTTATCTTTATTTTTATTTATTATAACTACACAACTTAAACATACCGAAAATTATTTTCACACAAATTTAGAAGGATATTCTTTAGTTTCGGAAGACGAAAGTTGAATTCAGGGATAAATATATTTAGAAGCACATTGATTAGTATCATAAGTTCTGCATGTTTGACATTGTTGTCAAAATTTTTATATACCGTATGTTTACTATTACATAAGTTATTCAGCAGACTAAGTTTCCAGTGGCATGACAGACATATTTTTCTTCAAAATCAATTTGTATGCAATGGAAAATTAATTTTAACTTAGTATATTATATATACAAACATACATAAGAAATAATGAACTTGACAACAAACATGTACGGTAGAAGGCCATTTGGTACTAAAATATTTAAATATTTTCTAGAAAGAACCAAATCATCTTTTATTGGATGTTCTTCTTCATTTCTGACACGAAGCAAGAAATCACTGAATGTTGGATATGTTTTTACTTTTATATTTTTAGATTAAAAAAAAAAGTTATTACAACTATGTTCTTTACCTATGAGTTCTTCTGTTTAATATTATAGGGTTATTTTGGTCTATCAATATTATATTCGTGCTTTTATAATAATATAGACTCTCCTGTTTCTAAATAATTTTTCACAATATAATATGTTTTCAAATTAAATTAGTAATAGGAAATTTTCTAAAAGTATATCATAAAAGTTATAGAATTACATGGCTAAAAATATGTCCATATCCCGAAAGTAATTATACTAATAGAAAATCTATCATGTTCCTGAAGGTATTAGGTTTACATGCTAACATGTGGTATTATATATATATGCCCGAACATAATTATACTAATGAGATTTCTAAAGGTAATCATGTAGGATTTCTAGAGTGTAGTATTATGTCATAAAACTAATAGGATTACAAGGCTAATATCTAGAATTCTGGTTATGTCATTTTATTATGAGTTATTATGCTTTAGATAATTAATGTATTATTATATATAAAAATTTCTCTCATTAATTAAATTTTATTATTCATTCATATAAATAAATATTTAAACCATCATTTGCTATTATAAAGTGAAATCCCAAAAATTAAAAGTTAAAATTACTAAAATAACCTTCTAAATAATTGAAATGTACCTTATTTAATTATTTAATAATATTTGAATAAAAGAAAGTGACTTTTGGCATAAACGAAACGTCTTGTTAAGGAGACTAGACTTTTCATAAGTGGAATGTGCTGACATTGCATAGTGTAAAGTTTATTTCGTATATATGAATTTCAGTAGCAACAAACATTGAAACTCTTTTTTTTTTTTTAAATAAGAAGAGTAAAATTTGATTCCTAAAGGTAGTTATGTATAATTTCTAACGTGTAGTCTTTTTCTAAAACTAATAGGATTACAAGACTAATATCTAGAATTTCGATTATGTTCTTTCATTGTGAGTTATTATGTTTAATATTAAAATGTTATTTTTGTAATTCCAACATTTATTCATGCCTTTATAATAATACTAGTCATTATGTACGTGCGTTGCACGTAAATCTTTAGTCAGAATTCTTATGTGAAAAAACAACTAACTAAATTTATTAACAAATTATTTACAAAATGAATAGATCATTGTAGAGTAATTGACGTGATACAAATACGACAATCATTTTGAATCTAGAAATTAATGGTATTACATAAACAGAATACTAGAATTCAAAATGATATCATCTTAATTTACAAAGATGAATTTACTTTAAGTCTCATCTGTATTATTAGAAACCACTTTATTTTCATGTAAAATAAATATATTCATAGAAACTTGCCCCTGCATTTTTTTCCTTTAAAATTAGATTTTATATTTTAAAAATTATTATTTAATTATTTTTTATTAATTAATATTTTAAAATTAACTCAATTATTTGAATTATGTAGTAACTCATAATATTTAGGAACATAAAGTATGTTATAAAAGATATCTAACTTAATTTAGTTTTTAACTTTATATGAACTAATATAAATTAAGATTTTAAAGGGTTGTAAGATTTTTTTAATTAACGTAAAATGTTATAAATGTTTTTAGAGCTTAATACTAAATTTTTCTTTTATATTTGTAAAAATTTAAGAACCCTATATTAATTAAATTTTTTCCCTTCTCCAACTAGAACTCAAAATTCTCACATTCCGGAATTGCCGTGCTGAAGGGAAAATTAAGCATATAGACTCTTGCTTTTTCAAATACAACACATCGTGAGGAAGATTCTTGTATTGACTTTACAATATGCTACGTAAATCTCCTATTCTCCCATAACTAATTTTTTTTTTTTTTTTGGTAACTAGGAATAATAATTCTTTTTAAAAGAAAATTACGGACATGCCTTTTTAATCCAAGTAGAATCAACTTTGTAGGGTCGGTGTAGATATAGTTTAAGTCAGAAAAAAGAATTTCATCGTTAGGTAATTTACAATTAGATCCTTAAATTATACAAATATTTAAGGATATAAAAGTCAATCAAAATTTCCGGAATATTTTAATATATAATATTTTTACATAAATTAATCATGATTTTATAATATATATATATATATTTTTATTTTTTTATTTTTTATTAAAGCTTTGTTTTAGGCCTCGGAAGTCATTGAGCTGCCCCTGAGCTCTGCCGAACCGGTTTCTCAAGCTCTACCACTTGAAAATTGTGTATCGCATTACTCTCTCTTCAAAATTTTGGCTGAAAACGACTAGTAGTCGGATGGTGGCCGTCCTACGGGATAAAGACCAACAACTTTCGGCCTTTGTGAGTTTATCTTTGCACTGCTTTTCCAACTTGGTTGCCCCACAATTGACAAATAGATACAATATATTTTGAATTGCATCTTTTTTATAATTAGTTTTTATTAAACAGGAGAACAGTGAAAATTGAGCTCAAACCTCTGGTGTGAATGGCTACTACTGATATCACTAAACTATAAGGCTTGTTGTGAATTGGGGGTTTCAATTTAGGATCTATACTCCTTACGTTCTAGAAAAGAATTTACACTAATTTTGAAAGACAAACAACTTTCTCTTTAAATAAGGTTTTTAAAAAAAAAATATTTGTGCCTTCTTTACCTTTCTCTCTATTCAGTTGGTTGAAAAAGGAGTCAGAATTTGGATTCTAAGTCTTCATAGATGACTGAAAATGTCAAGGTAAACTTTACATGACAGCATCCCTCCTTTATAGGTTTATAGCTTGATTTTACAAATTTTGTTTTCCTCAACTTTCCCTTGTTAATTTCTAACTAGCTGTAATGTATGTGTTTCAATTTAATGACTTCAAGAAAGAAGACGAACTCAAAATTGATATCATCTACTAATACTGCGAAAATGATGGCAAGAGAGACTTGGAAATTATGGAATAAGGACAACTCTATATACAAGTTTTATTTTGTTGAAAATAATAGTTATGAGTGTTCATGTTGAGCCCCATCATTTAATGTGTAGTGATTATTCCTCCATTATTTTAGTGGTCATTCCTCCCGCTATTTCATAACAGTGATTCTTCACTTTCCATGCATAATATAAAGGCTTTATAATAGATGGGTAAATGCACGCAATTGAAGAGGAATAACTCTTCCTTCTTTCTATCCCTATTTATTACTAAATTATTTTTATTTCATAACACGTTATAAGCACGAGTATTAACTATCCTTATATCGAGTTTGATTTTCCTCTTCAGGTATGCTTGTCACGACCCCAAATTTCCTCCGTAAGATATCGTCACGGCACCTAGTCTCTAAGACTAGGAAAGCCTAAAGAGGCTAAGAAAGCCTAATCAATATGCGAAAACATTAAATAAGAGATATAAAAATTGAAAATCCCAAACCTAGTGAGATATAAGTAACAAGCTTTAAATACAGTACCGAACAATCCGTAAAATCCCAAAACCTAGTGAGATATAAGTAACAAGCTTTAAATACAATACTGAACAATCTTATACATCAATGTCTATCAAAATGTAAAGAAATAAGAAAAGAGCGGTATAGAAGGGGATCCGAGGCCCGCGGACGTGGGCTAGGTGTACCTTGAAGCCTTCAAAGCAGCAACACATCGCACTAATATCGAGGTTGATAGGACACACCTGAATCTACACAAAAACATGTGCAGAAGCGTATTATGATGTAACAACCCGACTGGCCGTTTTGGGTTTCGGCACTTCGTTCGGTGATTTAGAATCAAACTCTGTGTTTTGAATCCTTTAGAGCCTCATTCTAGCCCGCCACGAATTGCGTTCGCAGTGCGGGCGTATTTTCGGAAAGCTCTTGTGTGAAAAATTGAAGAAATAATAATTTTTGGCCTTAAAAATTAATTTTAGTTGACTTCGGTAAACGTTTCGAGTAAACAGACCCAGATCTGTGTTCTGACGGTCCTGATGGGTCCGTAGAAAAATATGGGGCATGGGGGTATGCCCGGAATCAAATTTCGAGGCCCCTAGCTCGAGATATGAAATTTTGATTTAAATTGGTAGACTGGATTTTTAATGGCTTTAAGAAATTGGTTGATGCTTGATCTTGTTAGTATCGGGTCCGTATTTTGGTTCCAGAGCCCGGTACAGATCCGTTATGATATTTATACCTTATCTGTGAAATTTGGTGAGAAACGGAACTGATTTGACATGATTCGGACGTCCAGTTGAAAAATAGAAATTTTAAAGTGTTCTTGAGAATTTCATATGTTTTGGTGCTAAATTCGTAGTGCTAGGTATTATTTTAGCGATTTGATCGCACGAGCAAGCCCGTGTAATGTTTTTAGACTTGGGTGCATGTTTGGTTTGGAGTCCCGATGGCTGGGGTGCCATTTGAGCGATGCGCAAGTTGAGTTGAAACCTCAACAGGGCTGCCGGTCCACCAGATCTGGTGCGCCCGCACCTGCGAGCCCTCAGGTGCGAGCCAAAGCCCCGCAGATGCGGCCCAAGTCTGGGAGGCCAACTTCCGCAGATGCGGACTTTCTCTGCAGGAGCGGAGCCGCAGAAACAAAACCCATTCTGCAAGTGCGGCCCCAGTTGACCCGCCCTTTTTCCGTAGAAGCGGACAACACGTCCGCAAGATCCGCAGGTGCAACCAAAGCACCGTTGGTGCGAAGGTCGTTGGGCAGTGAGTTCATTAATTCGGGACTTAAGCCATTTCTCCACATTTTTCAAAAGGTAGAAGACCTAGGGATGATTTTTCAAAGACCATTTCTTCCCCAAATCATAGGTAAGTGATTCTTAACTAATTTCTTTCAATCTTTCACTACTTTTTCATAACATTCAACCAAAAAATCTAAGGTTTTCATCGTGAAATTGGGGGGTTTTTGGGTATAAACTAGGGATTTGATATATTGAGGATTTAGACCTCAAATTAAGGTCGAATTCCAAAATCAATTATAAATCCGGGCTCGGGGGTAAATGGGTAATCGGGCTTTGGTCCGAATTTCGGGTTTGGACCAAGTGGGCCCGAGTGTTGACTTTTGTTGACTTTTTCAAAAATGGCCTAAATTGAATTCTTCGCAATCGTGGGTAGTTCATAATGCTTAAATTGAATCGTTTGGTTGGTAATTTTCTAGATTCTATTGGTCCGGAGGATTTTGTGAAGGGATTTTCTTACCAAATCATTGGATTGAGTCGAGCGGAGGCGAATTTGTAGAGGAAAAGGCTAAGTTGAGTGTTGCGTTAGCCGAATCGAGGTAAGTGTTTAGCCTAACTTTGTTGAGGGAATTATTCCTCCTATTTGTCATTGTTTGATACATGTGCGGTGATACATATATGAGGTGACGAGTATGTATGTATGTGCCAGGGTTAATCATGCTCGGTGGTGGATTATGTTACATTTATGTTTGTAGAATTTTATGATCTCTTTGCTTCATGCCTTAGTTGACTCTTAGAAGCTAAGAACATAATCTTAAATGATAGGAATCAAGACTTAGATTATTATAACATGATCAAAATTGACAGAAATTCTGAGAATACATTGATGTGTCTAATTCGGTTATCTCTATGCGAAATCATTATTACATTACTACGACCCATATTCATAAGATACTAGACTCTATGCTTGTGTTGTGAATCATTGTGAGAATTGTGGAAGTATTTGAATAATACGGTTCTCGAGGGTTGTTGAATCATTGTTGATTTGGAAAGATGTGACTGGGAGGTGTTTGCAATATCTGTTAAAACACTCTCCTTGATGTTATATGTGTTTCCTGCCTTGTTTGTCATTGATACTCATATGCTTGGTAAGGAAGAGTGTAAAGCGCGAAGGGTGATGTCGTACCATTGTTTATACATTATCATGTGAGGGAGAGTGTAAAGCACGAAGGGTGATGTCGTGCCATATCATTGAGAGTAAAAACACGAAGGGTGATGCCGTGCCACATTATTGAGAGTAAAAGCACGAAGGGTGATGCCGTGCCATATTATTTGAGAGTAAAAGCACGAAGGATGATCCCGTGCCATTTCATTTATATCGTTATGCTTGTATGTTATCGTGAGGTCATGGAACGATAGGTGTTTTCGTGCAGGCGATGATGAGGGACATGCATTATGCTTGATATCAGCCTTCGTGTATATGTTCTTGTCTATACCTTGAACTATTATTGCCATAATTATAGATCTGATGTGATTTGTTGCCATTGTTCTGTCATCTCCATCTCAATTGTTGTTGTGTTGCTCGTACCTTCTACTTGCTTAACTTGCAAATACCATGCATATTTCCTGCTTTTATAGTTATACTCATGTTGTATCTATTGTGTTGCACCTTAGTGTAAGCCTTCTATCATGCATGTCATCATGCCCTTACTTGTTAACTTGTAAAGATTATGTGTTTCCTTTTTGTTTGCTATATTTGTACGTAGGCCTCCACTATGCTAGTTAATTGAAGTTGATACTCTTTTTTTTCCCATTGGTTGTTATTACTCACGTGCTTTCCGCCTAGTATTTTAATGTCGCCCACATGTATATCCTCGTCCATTGTGTTTACTTGCGTATTTCCTACTTTGTAATTCATGTTATCGTGTTTCTGTCATCTAGTTGGTTCTGTTATACGTACATTTGGAAGAATGAGTTGAACACACGAAGGGTGTTGCCATGCTAATTTATTTTGTCACATAAATTTATTTATATATGGTGAGGATGAGATAGAAGCACGAAGGGTGTTACCATGCCATTTGCCTTGATATCTTGGATACACTTCTCATACCAGGAAAGATTGCAACTCTTCTATTGTCATTCCTGCTAGTAATTGTTGACTGTCTAGCAGAATTGTATACGATATTTTTATCCGTTATGTTTTGAACTTTTATACTGTTAGCCTAATTTACAGGTTATAACAATAAGCATCTTTCAACTAAAAGCCTTGTCACTACCTCGACGAGGTTAGACAAAATACTTACCAGTACATGGGGTTGGTTGTACTGATACTACACTTCTGTACGATGTGTACATATTTTTGGAGTAGAGCTGTTGGTGACGTCAGGTGCTGATTCGGAAGATGTTCGTGCATTTTGGATATAACTTCCACTTGTCCTTGGTAGCTTAGGTTGTTGCTAATCCGTTTATGTAACCTTCAAAAAGAATGTGTATTTATTTGTACCAGTTTTGAAATTTCAAGTCTTAGAAGCTCGTGATTCGTACTAACAGGTCTTGGGTAGATTTATAAATGTCCAGTTATCTATTCTCTATTCTCTTATAATCTCAGTTGAGTTGTATTTTCTGTTAGTTGGCTTACCTAGCGAGTTGAGTTAGGTGCCATCACGACTTGTGATTTTTTTGGGGGGTAATGACAAGGTGGTATCAGAGTCCTAGGTTTGTAGGTTCTACGAGTCATGAGCAAGTGTCTATTAGAGTCCTACGGATCAGTATGATGGCGTCATACCTATCTTCGGGAGGCTACAAGGCATTTAGGAAAAATTTCCCTTTCTTCTTTCCTTATCGTGCGGCCTTGTTTCAACTTGGAATCTACAACTTAGACTCCTTGCTCATATATGATGTTGTGCGCTCAGTATCTGTTATATGCTAACGATCGGTGATGCTGCAGATAGATTACGACGGGCTATGGATGCTCGATTATCATCATAATGTGTTGTCTAGCATCAGAAGTGGATGCATCATTACATCTTCTAGTCGTTCATTTATAGTATGAGGCGGTTTCATATGTCTGGTTGGTAAGCACATACTTGGGAAGATTGGTTGGTGGCTAGCTATTGTGAATAAGGTGGGTCCATGGCAAGGTGTCGATTTGAGTATAATCGGTGGGCCATCTCCTGCATGATGAGTTTGGATCATATGTCTCGTATGAGGTTTCCATTTGGCGGAGTGCATATGTTATCATGTCAAAGCATTTGAGGAAGTTGTTTGACTATTGCAATGATGGGTAAGCATTTGGCAGAGTATTCGGGGTGTTCTGTGATCAGTATTGAATGAATTTTTGAAGTATTCAGCAAAATAGCCGAGCAGGATCGGGCATGTTGTGGATATGGTACTTTGAGGTGCTGATGAGGTGTTCTATGGCTTCGAGCTAAGTGGTGGAGTCTGCTAATGATGATCGGATGGTAGGATCATGGGTCGTATAAGTTTCCGAGCGGAGAGATTTCTTGGTTATTCCTTTGAATGGGCATATGCTGGTGAAGCACGGGTTGCTCGATGCGTATTAGCTGTTCATTGAAGATCAGAGTAAGATTAGTGGTTATCGAGAAGGTTCTGGCAAGTTTCAGGTCTTATGTAGCCTTTAAGGACTTTAGAATTTGTCTACGCGCAGGTTTGAAGACTGTAGCGAATGGTAATCGTATTTGCGGTATTTCCTTATAGGGTGATGCAAGAAATGGTTTCGGATTCCCAGGAAGTTCCCTCAGGGTGGTCATATCGGGTTGGCAGTCTGTGTGACTCGTGCTAACTCTATACTGCTTCAATCTTCTTCGGACTACCTTGATCCCCTCACTCAATACTACATGACACAAAAATGCCACTGAATCTAGCCAGAATTCACGCTTCAAAAATTTGCATTTTTCTTTTCTCTCAAGATCTGAAGTACAGTCCTCAGGTGCTGCTCATGATCCTCTCGGCTCCAGGAGTATACCAGAATGTCGTCAATAAACACAATGACGAACGACTCAAGATAGGGATGAAATACAATATTCATCAAGTGCATGAATGTTGTTGGGGCGTTGGTCAGCCCAAAAGACATCACGAGGAACTCGTAATGATTATACCGAGTCCTGAAAGAAGTCTTTAGGATATCTGAATCCTGAATCTTCTACTGATGATAGCCTGAACGCAAGTCGATCTTAGAGAACACTCTGGCATCCTGAAGCTGATCAAATATGTCATTAATATGTGGCAATTGATACTTGTTCTTCATTGTAACCTTGTTCAACTGGCGATAATCAATACACATTCGCATAGAACCTTCCTTCTTCTTTACAAAAAAAATAGGAGCATCCCAAGGCGAAACACTAAGCCGAATGAAGCCCTTATCGAGAAACTCTTGCAACTGTTCCATTAACTCTTTCAACTCTGCTGCGAATATATGATAGGGTGGAATAGAAATGGGCTGAGTTCCCAGTAACAAATCAATACCAAAGTCGATATCCCTATCGGGCGGCATGCTCAGAAGATCTTCCAGAAATATGTATGGATAATCCCTCACTACCAGAACTGACTCGGCGGTAGGAGTATCAACACTAACATCCCTCACATATTCCAGATACACATCACACTGCTTCTCAATCATGAACTGACCCTTTAGAAATGAGACAACCCTGCTAGGAACATAATCTAAAGTACCTCTTTACTCTACTTGCGGTAGACCTGGCATATCCAACGTCTCAGTCTTGGCATGACAATCAAGAATAGCATGATAGGGCGATAACTAGTCCATGCCCAAGATAACATCGAAATACACCATACTGAGCAATAATAAATCGGCTCTGGTCTCAAAATCTCAAAACCACTAAGAACAACCAAACACGACCGATACACACAGTCAACATGGATGTAGACACATAGACATAAGAACTCAAGGAATCACGGGATAAACATAAATGCGAAGAAAAATAAGATGACACATAAGAATAAGTGGAGCCTGGATCAAATAATATTGATGCATCTTTATGACAGACCGGAACAATACCTGTGATGACAGAATCAAATGCAACTGCCTCCGTCCTAGCAAAAAGAGCATAGTATCTGGCCTGGCCTCCCCCTCTAGGGCGACCTCTACCTGCTCAACCTCTACCTCTAGCTAGCTGTGTAGGTGAAGTGGTAGTTGGTGTTGTAATTATAGCTCGAGAACCCGATGGAGCACATCGTGCCTGAGTGGTCTATGAAGGTGCACCCTTCTTAAGCCTGGGGCAATCCATTACCATATGATGAGTGCCACCACAGTCGAAAAAAGCTCTCGGAGGACGTGGCTGATGTGGCTGATGTGGCTGGTTCGGGCTTGGTCGACTGGACTGACAGTTGGAAGCACCCCGTTCAAGAGGTGCACTAGACAATGGCGGTGCATAATAAGGAGCATGGGGCTTAGGAGTGGCCGGAGTACTACTGGAAGTGCTGAATGAACAGGGCCACTAACATAGCCCATACCGTGACGTGTTGTAGCTGGGGCACAAGTACCACTATATGTACTATACTCTCGAGACCTTTGGCCTCTCTCTCCTCCCTCTCCCGAGTCAGCATACCCTCCAATCATCTAGAAATCTCCACTACCTACTGTTATGCGATGTCCATCTCCAACTCTCGGACCATGCTAAATATGATATCGAGGTTGATCCCCTCGATAAATCGATGAACCCGCTCTTGAACAGTAGAAACCAAAGTTAGTGCATGCCTAGCCAAATCACTGAACTGGACCACATACTCCAATACAGTCATGGAACTCTGGCACACTGATCAAACTCACGCGCCTTGCATATCTGAGACTCTGGATAACAGACTCCCTCAAGAACATATCTGAGAACTAAGTCTAAGTGAGTGAAGCTACCTTGGCCAGACTACCTAACTCATATGCTCTCCACCACTGATAGGTCGCTCGTCTAAGCTAGAACGTAGTGAAAGAAACCCAACTAGACTCCGCAACACCTATAGAACAGAGGATACGATGGCACTCCTCAAGAAAACCCTGGGCATCCTCTGACACCATTGAAAGTAGGAGGGTGGTACTTCTTTTACCTCTCAAGCCTGAGCTACTCTTCCTTAGAAACTGTTGCACTATCCTCAGGCTGAACTGGGGTTACCTGTTGCATTGGTATGACCTTGTGAACCTAGTCAACTTTGACCCGCTGATCTGGGTATGGGTGGTGGGAGTTCGTGCTCCTCCCCCGGCGTGAGATGTGGCAGGAGCGAGTGGTATCAACCCTGCTTAAGCCAAAGTGTTGAACATGCTCAGAAACTGGGCGAGAGTCTACTGGATGGCTGGTGCGGTAACAGGCATCTCAGGTGTCTTCCCTCCAAATGGAGCTACTGGTGGCTCCTCTGAAGCAGGTCATGTGGGTGCTATTACTGCACCACACGGACGTTCTTGGCCTCTATCTCGGCCCCGACCTCTCGCGACACTAATAGGGGGTACCGGTGCCTGGTCATCTGATCTAGCTATACGTGTCCTCATCATCTGTGAATGAATAGAAATTTAGAATCCGAAGTAAAAACTTTTGCACGATAAGAAATCAAAAAAGTGAAGCTTTTCCTAACAGTTCCATATCCTCCCGAGGATAAGCACAGACATCTCCGTACCGATCCACGAGACTCTACTAAACCTGCTTGTGACTCATAACACCTATGAACCTAGAGCTCTAATACTACCTTGTCATGACCCTAAATTCTCTCCAAAAGATATCGTGATGGCACCTAGTCTCTAAGACTAGGTAAGCCTAATCAATATGCAGAAACATTAAATAAGAGATTAAAACTTGAACACAATAATTTCATAAAAAGAATCCATCAAAACTCAATACGTAAATTCCTAAAACCTGGTGAGATATAAGTCACAAGCTCTAAATACAGTAATGAACAATCCTATACAGCATTGTCTATCAAAATTTAAAGAAATAGGAAAAGAACAGGATATAGGAAACTCCGAGGCCTGCGGCCGCAGGTAGGTGTACCTTGAAGTCTCCAAAGCAGCAACACATTGCACTAATATCGAGGCTCATAGGATGCACTTGGATCTGCACAAAAATATAAGCAGAAACATGTATGACTATACCACAACAGTACCCAGTAAGTGCCAAGCCTAACCTCGGTAGTGTAGTGACGATATCACGTCATGGGCCTACTTGATATAATATGAAAAACGAGACAGAAGATATAATGATGTAATGAAATGACAAAGAAGTGTAACAATTAAAATTCAGAGAAGATAACAACCGAAGTCAAGGAAGACAATTACAACACGTAAAGAAGCACGACTCTCACAAGTTAAGGATCAACAACAACAACAATACAACAAATAGAGGGAAATAGTAAGGGCACTCCCGAGGTACCGCCTCGTAGTCTGAAAAGTAAATATCTCATAACGGCACGGCAGAAACCTCGTGCAAAAAATAAAAATCGCACGGCAGAAATCTCGTGCTACAATAACAACCCACACGGCAGAAACCGCGTGCCACAATAACAATCCGCACGGCTGAAACCACGTGCCACAATAACAATCTTCACGGCAGAAACCCCGTGCCACAATAATAATCCATACAGCAGAAACCTCGTGCCACAATAACAATCCGCACGGCAGAAACCTCGTGCCACATAACAATCTGCACGACAGAAACCTCATGCCACAAAGTTAAAGAATGAATACGGAGTCAAGGAAACATGTAATTCAACTATGCATGTTGCATATATTTCAAATAAGTAAAAAGACAGGTAGACATATGAAATTAGACTAAACATGATTACTACACATGCTAGAGTAACTCAATTAAGGAAATAAAATAGGGAACTACTTAGAAAAAATCAGATTTTCCACATTTAGCCTGAGTACGCACTCGTCACCACGCTTACACGACCTTCACGTATTGCAATTTACCATAACAGTACCAAATACAAAGGGTAAACCCCCCCCCCCCACACACACACACAAGGTTAGACAAGTCACTTAGCTCAAACCTCGCTCAATCAATCAATAAGAAGGCCTTTCCCTGGATTTCCCAACTTTTATCGGCTCGAATATAGCCATAATAATTTCATACTATAAATACAGCTATAGGAAACTAATTTAAATAATAAAATTATGACTTTATCAAAGAGTTGAATAATCGCTCCAAAAAGTCGACCCGGACCCACGTCTCGAAACCCGACCACAATTATAAAATCCAAACACCCATTCGATATTGAGTCCAATCATACAAGAATTATCCAAATTTGACCTCATTTGGGCTTTCAAAACCCAAGAATTTGGTCTAAGAACTTTACACCTTTTCCCAAAAATTTTCAATCCAAAATATTAATTAGATGAGGAAATCGAAGATAGATTAGTGGGAATTAATCCAAAATAAGTCAAGAATCCTTACCCAAATGTTTACTTTGAAAATCCCTCAAACTCTCTCCTCGATCTAAGCTTTCAAAGTCCTAAAGTGAAAATGAAACCAAACCCTGGACTTTCCTATTTCTGCCCAGTCAAAATCTGCGGCCCAAGAATCGCTTCTGCGGTGTAGCACCTGCGAAAAAACCATCGCATGTGTGGAAGACACTTAAGTCCAGGGCTTCCGCTTCTGTGGATAAGGGCCCGCATCTGCAACGCCGCTTCTGCGCGAATAGGATCGCACCTGCGACCACTGGCGCTTCTGTTCCCCTTGCCATCGCAGAAGCAAAGGCGCTTCTGCGGAATATTTCCTGCTTCTGCGACCACTGCTAGGCATGAGCAAACTTGCTTCTATGAACAAGAGCTCTCTTTTATGAGCCCGCACCTACGGCCAATTCTCTGTAGGTGCGAAAACAGCAGAACAACCCAGTTCCGGTTTCCATCTGATGCTATCACGACCCGAATTTCCCACCATCGGGACCCTGATGATGCTAACTGTTCAGCTTCCAGGAAAGCCAACAATTAGAGATTTAATACGCTAACTATTTAAAATTTTTACAACATAGCAATAATTCAAAGCATAACAGATTGAAGAAGTTCAGAAGTTCATCATAATCCAAATATTCATACACATTACCCAAAGTCAAGTGTCACAATTCACGAACTTCTAAGAGTTACTAAAGAAAACTGGCTGAAGAAAAATACCACTATTTTTGAATAAAGAAACAGTAAAATGAAGTAACTAGAAGGGGACTCCAGGTCTGTGAACGCCGGCAGATCTACCTTGGGTCTCATGTGAGATAGAAGTCACAACTCTACACGGGATCAACTCGGTCCAGTACCATAATCTGCACAGAACAGTACAGAGTGCAGTATCAGTACAACTGACCCCATATACTGGTTCGGTCCAAAATTCGTTTACCCATTCACCCCCGAGATCAAATATTTAATTGGTTCCGGAATCTGACCCCAAATCGAGGTCTAAATTCCAAAATTTACAAAATCCCCAATTCTCCTAAAATCCCTAATTTCTACCCTTAAAGAACAAGATTTAGGACTAGAAATCTAATGGGTGTTGATGGAAATTGGAGGAAATGATTTTAAGAACATAAACCTATGATTTGGTGTTGAATTACCACTTCAAAAATCGCCCAAGGTTGAGTTCTAGTGAAGAAGATATGAAATTTTGAACAATTCCCATCTTGAAGTTTGTTTTTAAAACACTGGACAAGTCTTCATCGCGTTCACGAGAAGCCTGTCATGATCGTGAAGCTTTGGCCCTATTGTCCTATGCGTTCACGAGGTAACCCACGCGTTCGTGATGGCATACACCCCTCCAAGCCTCCGCGTTCGCGAGCCAAGTGTTGCGTTCACGTAGAAGGTTACTGACCCCTCCCCAGATCCCTTGTTCTTCGCGTTCTCAATAGGCAGGTCGCGTTCGCGAAGGGTAACACCCCTGTTGCTCCCCGTTCGCAACCTAATCCATGTGTTCGTGTAGAGTAAAACCACCCCTTCCCAATTTCCCCTTCGTGAAGCACAAATTACCTGTGCACCAGAAACAGTTGAAACACCAGAAATTCTAAGTCTGAAACATCTCGTAGCCTATATGAAACTCACCCGAGCCCTCAGGGCTCCAAACCAAACATACACGCAAGTCTAGAATCATCATACAGACTCTCTCGTGCGATTTAATTTCAAAAATTACAACTAAAACCACAGATTTAGCATCAAATCCAATGAAATTCTCAAGAACACCTTAAAAGTACTGTTTTCTCAACCGAAGGTCCGAATCACGTCAAATCAGCTCCGATTTTTACCAAATTTCACAGACAACGTACAAATATCATAACGACCCTATACCGGACTCCAGAACCAAAATACGGGCCCGATACCAACAAGATTAACCATCAAGAAAGTTCTTTAAAATCATTGATTTTCTGTAATTCAATTTTAGTCTAAAATTTATATCTCGAGCTAGGGAGCTCGGAATTTGATTTTGGGCATTCGCCAGGTCCCATATTTTACTAGGGACCCACCGGGACCGTCGAAATACGGATCCGGGTCCATTTACTCAAAATGTTGACTGAAGTCAACTAAAAATCATTTTAAATGCCAAAAAAATTTATTTCTTCAATTTTCCACATAAAAGCTTTCCGAAATTACGCCTGGACTATGCATGCAAATCGAGGTGGGTAAAAATAAGATTTTTAGGACTAACGAGCGTACAATAGAGTCCTAATACACAAGATGACCCCTTTGGTTCATCACAATATCCATCTCTAAAACAAACATTCGTCCTCGAACGGACATAGAAAAGTACCTGAACTGGTGAATAGGTGGGGATATCTACTCCGCATGTCCGACTTGGACTCCCAATTAGCTGCCTCAATAGGCTGACCTCTCCACTGCACTCGAACTGAAGGATAACTCTTCGACCTCAACTGACGAACCTTCCGGTCTAGAACAGCTACTTGCTCCTACTCATAAGTCAGATCCTTGTCCAACTAGACAGAGCTGAAATATAATACGTGGGACGGGTCACCTTGATACTTCCAGAGCATTGACACATGGATTACTAGATGAACTGATGATAATCCTGGAGGTAACGCAAGTCTATAAGCCAACTCTCCCACTCTATCAAGAATATCAAAAGGCCCGATATATCTAGGCCTCAACTTTCCCTTCTTTCCAAATCTCATGACACCCTTCATGGGCGATACCCGAAGCAATACTCTCTCCCCGGTCATGAATACCACATCACGAACTCTACGGTCGGCATAAATTTTTTTCCTGGACTGAGTTGTACGTAATCGATCCTGTATAATATTGACCTTGTCCAAGGCCTCCGGCACTAGATCTGTATCCAATAATCGAGCCTCTCCCGGCTCAAACCATCCAACTGGCGACATGCACCGTCTACCATATAATTACTCATAGGGAACCATTTGAATGCTCGTCTGGTAGCTGTTGTTGTAGGAGAACTCTACAAGGGGCAAAAACTGATCCCACGATCCTCCAAAATCTATAACACAAGCGCGGAGCATATCCTCCAAGATCTGAATAGTACTCTCAGACAGCCCGTCCGTCTGAGGATGAAATGTTGTGCTCAGCTCCACCCGCGTACCCAAATCACATTGTACTGCCCTGCAAAAGTGCGAGGTAAAATGCGTACCTCGATCAGAAATGATAGACACGGGCACACCGTGAAGATGGATGATCTCCTGAATATAAATCTCTGCAAATCACTCCAAAAAATAGGTAACTGCCACCAGAATGAAGTGTTCTGAATTAGTCAGCCTATCCACAATAACCCACATAGCGTCGAACTTCCTTTTAGTCTGTGGGAGCCTAACAACACGGTCCATAGTGATACGCTCCCACTTCCACTCAGGAATCCCCATCTGCTGAAGCAAACCACCGGGTCTCTGAATGCTCATACTTCACATGTTTACAATTCAAGCACCGAGTCACATAAGCAACCATATCCTTTTTCATCCTCTTCCACCAATAATGCTGCTGCAGGTCCTGGTACATCTTGGCAGCGCCCGGGTGAATAGAATACCGAGAACTGTGAGCCTCCTCAAGGATCAACTCACGAAGCCAATCAACATTAGGCACACATACATGAAATTGCATCCTCAAAATGCCGTCATCTCCAACAGTAACCTGCTTGGCACCACCGTGCCGAACTGTGTCCCCAAGGACCATCAAGTGAGGTTCATCATATTGCCAATCTCTTATACGCTCAAACAAGCAAGACCGAGCGACTCTAAAAGCTAGCACATGGCTGGGCTCTGAAATTTCCAATCTCACGAACTGGTTTGGCCAAAGTCTGAACATATGAAGCTAGCGGCCTCTCATTGACTGGAATGAACGCAAGGCTGCCCATACTCACTACCTTTCTACTCAATGTGTCGGCCACCACATTGGCCTTTCCCGGATAATACAGTATGGTTATATCATAGTCTTTCAATAGTTCCAACCATCTCCTCTACCTCAAATTGAGATCCTTCTGCTTGAACAAATACTGAAGGCTGCGGTGATCCGTGGAAACCTCACACGACACGCCATAAAGATAGTGCCTCCAAATCTTCAGCGCGTGAACAATGGCTGCTAACTCTAAATCAAGAACAAGGTAATTCTCTCATGAAATTTCAACTGCCAAGATGCATACGCAATCACCCTGCCCTTCTGCATCAATACCGCTCTGAGCCCAACACGGGAGGCATCACAATACACATTGTAAGATCCTGAACCCAATAGTAATACCAACACCGGTGTTGTAGTCAAAGTTGTCTTGAGCTTCTGAAAGCTCGCCTCACACTTGTCCGACCATCTGAATGGGGTACCCTTCTGGGTCAACCTGGTCATTGGGGCTGCTATAGATGAAAACCCCTCCATAAACCGATGGTAATAACCCGCCAAACCCAAGAAGCTCCAGATCTTCATAGATGAAGTGGGTCTAGGCTAGTTCTTGACTGCCTCAATCTTTTTTAGGATCTAACTGAATACCCTCTACTAATACAACGTGGCCCAAGAAAGCGACTGAATCCAACCAACACTCGCACTTTGAGAATTTGACATACAACTGATTGTCCCTCAAGGTCTGGAGCACTATCCTGAGGTGTTGCTCATGCTCCTCCCGGTTGGGGGAGTATATCAAGATGTCATCAATAAATACGATCACAAAGGAACCCAAATAAGGATTGAACACTCGGTTCATCAAGTCCATAAATGATGTTGGGGCATTATTCAAGCCAAAGGACATCACCAGAAACTCATAGCCCATACCGCGTACGAAAAACTGCCTTAAAGACATCGGACGTCGTAATCCTCAACTGATGGTAGCTAGATATCAAGTCAATCTTCGAAAACACTTTGGCACCCTGAAGCTGATCGAATAAATCTTCAATCCTCGGCAACAGATATTTGTTCTTGATAGTGACTTAGTTCAACTGCCGATAATCTATACACATCCTCATAGATCCATCCTTCTTCTTCTTCACGAACAAACTCGTTCACCCTAGGGCGAGACACTAGGTCTAATGAAGCCATTATCTAGCAAATCTTGAAACTGTTCCTTCAATTCTTTCAACTCTGGCGGGGCCATCCGATATGGCGGAATAGAAATGAGCTGAGTGCCCAGAGCCAAGTCAATACAAAAGTCAATATCCCTTTCGGGTGGCATCCCCGGCAGGTGTGCAGGAAATACCTCAGGAAACTCACGAACAACAGGAATAGAATCCATAGAAGGAACCTCAACAGTAGAATCACGAACATAAGCCAAATAGGCTAAACACCCCTTCTCGACCATACACCGAGCCTTCATATAAGAGATAGCCCTACTAGAGGAATGGCCAAGAGTCCCTCTCCACTTTAATCGAGGCAACCCCGGCAAGGCTAATGTCACTGTCTTGGCGTGACAATCCAAGATATAGTGATAAGGTGATAGCCTATCCATGCCCAATATAACATCGAAATCAACCATATCAAGGAGAAAAAGGTCTACATTGGTCTCAAGACTCCCAATAGTGACCACACACAAAAGATACACACGATCTACATTAATAGCATCCCCCACGGGCGTGGACACATATACAAGGGCACTCAAGGAATCACGAGGTACAACCAAGTATGAAGAAAAATAAGATGACGCATAGGAGTAAGTATACCCCGGATCAAATAGAACTGAAGCATCTCTACTACAAACTGAAATAGTACCCGTGATAACAACATCGGATGACTCAGCCTCAGGTCTGGTTGGGAAAGCATAACATTAGGGTTGGTCTCCACCACTCTGAATCATATCTCTGGGACGACCTCTAGCTGGCGGGCCTCCACCTCTAACGGCCTGGCCTCCACCTCTAACAATCTGACCCCTACCTCTAACTGTCTGACCCCTGCCTCTAGTTGGATGAGCAGGCAATGCATCTACTGGTGCCGGAACCATGGCATGAGAACTCTGGTTCTATGAACTGCTCGACGCACGAGGGAAATATCTAGCAAGGTGCCTCGGATCACCACAAGTATAACAAGACTTCGGTTGCTGAGAATGTTGGCCGGCAAACTGACCCTGTCGACCTGAATAACCACCCTGAAAAATCTGACGGAGAGGTGCACTGATAGGACCTGGTGGTGCACTGTAGGCTAGCTGATCAGAATAAGGCATATAAGAGCTACGACCACTTGGGGCACCATGGGATGCCTCGAGTGCTGAATGAAATGGCCTGGGATGATGACCTCTACCATAACCCCTGCCTCTAGATGAGGCACCGCTGAATCCACCGGAATGATGAGGTCTCTTATCTGACCCCTAACCTCCCTGTCCAAGAACCATCTCAACTCGTCGGGCCACATTGGCCGCATCCTGGAAAGAAATATCACTCCATGTCTCCTTAGCCATCTGCAATCTAATAGGCTAAGCAAGACCCTCAATAAACCTCCTCACCCTCTCTCTCTCTCTCTCTCTCTCTCTCTGTGTGTGTGGAGAAAAAGAATAGAATGATGGGCCAAATCAACAAAATGAGTCTCATACCGAGTAACAGTCATGCTGCCATACTGGAGACGCTCGAACTGACGACGGCGCTCCTCCCTCAAGGTGATAGTAAGAAACTTCTCTAAGAAGAGATGTGAGAACTGGTCCCAAGTGAGAGCAGGAGACCCAGCTGGTTTGGTGAATAAATAATCCCTCCACCATTTCTTGGTGGAACCAGTTATCTGAAAAACAGCAAAGTCGACCCCACTGGTCTCCAATATACCCATGTTCCGAAGAACCTCGTGACAACTATCAAGATACTCCTGGGGATCCTCTGAAGTAGAACCATTTAAACGAACTAGAAAGATCTTGGTAAACCTATCCAACCTCCACAAAGCCTCAGAGGACATAGCTGACCCATCAGCGGGCTGTGATGCAGCAACCGGCTGAACCACTCTGACTGGATGAGCTGCTGGAGTCTGAAACTGGGGAGCCATATGCTCCGGAGTGTGAGTAGCAGGAGTCTGGGCTTCTCCTCCAGTATGAGATACGGCTGGTTCCATGGGAAATGTGCCACTCTGGGCCACACTCTCCATAAGGCCCACTAATCGGACCAAGGCATCCTGAAGCACCGGGGTGGCAATAAACCCTTCTGGGACCTGAGCTAGTCTGGCAGGAATAGTCTGAGCTTGAACCTCCTCGTCCAAATCTACCTAAGGATTCATAGTTGGAGCTACTGATCGGGCCTTAAGCTGAGCCCTGCCCCTGCCTCAGCCTCTGGCACGGCCTCGGCCTCGACCTCTGCCCCTCTTAGGAGTTGCTGCTGGAGGATCCAGCTGCTGGTTAGAAGAAGAAGCGATACGTGTTCTCACCATCTGGGTGAGAATAAGAATAGAAGAGTTCAATCAGTATTGAGATAACAAGATTTGCACAACATTGTTGAATAAAAGTGAACTTGTTCCTAACTTTATAGCCTCTGGGAGATAAGTACAGACGACTCCGTACCGATCCCCCAGACTCTACTAAGCTTGTCCGTGAATTGTGATACCTAAGAAACTTAATGCTCTGATAACAACTTGTCACGACCCGGATTTCCCACCGTCGGGACCGTGATGGCGCCTAACCATTCAGTTGCCAGGCAAGCCAACAATTAGAGATTTAATACGCTAACTCTTTAAACATTTTGCTACATAGAATTAACTTAAAGCATAACAGATTAAAGACGTGCGGAATCATCATAATCCAAATATTCATACACACTACCCAGAGTCTGGTGTCACAATTCACGAATTTCTAAGAGTTACTACAAATACTGGCTGAAGAAAAATACCATTGTTTTCGAATAAAAGAAACAATAAACTGAATTAACTAGAAGGGGACTCCAGGGTCTGCGAACGCCGGAAGATCTACCTTCTTGTGGGATAGAAGTCAGCAACTCCACACGGGATCAACTTGGTCCAGTACCGTAATTGGCACAGAACAGCTCAGAGTGTAGTATCAGTACAATCAACCCCATGTACTGGTAAATTCTGAGCCTAACCTTGGCAAAGTAGTGACGAGGCTAGGACAAGGCGACAACATAAACCTGTGCAGATAAACAATGTACGAGCATAATAACAAATAATAGAAGCTACACGGACAATACTGAGAGGGGGATAACATGATGGGGGGGGGGGGGGGGGGGGAATACAAGATCAAGAGAATGATAACAGTAAAGAAACACAACAACAACATACTTTGCACAAATAGAAATATTAAAACATAGCATAAGAAAGTGCACGGCATCACCCTTCGTGATTTTACTCTCATCCTCACCATAATAAATGATAAAAACAATGATAATGAATATGAAATGGCACGGCATCACCCTTCGTGCTTTACACTCTTCCTCACATGATAATGATAGTAAATATGCAATGGCACGACATTACCCTTCGTGCTTTACACTCTTCCTCACATGATAATGACAGTAAATATGCAATGGCACGGTATCACCCTTCGTGCTTTACACTCTTCCTCATATAATAATGATAATGAACATGCAATGGCACGACATCACCCGTTGTGCTTTACACTCTTCCTCCCATGATAATGATAATTAATATGCAATGGGACGCATCACCCTTCGTGCTTTAAACTCTTCCTCACATGATAATGATAGTGAACACATGATAGTGATAGTAAATATGCAATGCATGGAATCACCCTTCATGCTTTACACTCTTCCTCACCCAAACAATGAAAATAATAAAGAAAATCTAGTCCAAGCTGGAATAATACGAATAAAGAATACAACGATCACAAGAATAAGACTCACTCGCATGCTAGGACTTGACAACAACGCATAGTTACTCGTCACCTCACCTATACATTGTACTCAGCAATCAACACATAGAAAATAGGCAGCAATACCTAATCCCTCAAGCCAAGGTTAGACACAACACTTACCTCGTCTGCAGGACACTCACTGCTCAAGTACCGCTTTTCCTCTTGAATTCACCTCCAACCTACTCGTATCTAGTGATAATTAGCTTAATATTATCAATTATCGCTAAAGAATAAATTTCAATGCACAATTATAGAGTTCCTAAGTTTTCCCTCAAAAGTCAAAAACTGACCCCAGGCCCGCTTGGTCAAAACTCGATGTTCGTACCAAAATTCATTTATCCATTCACCCCCGAGCTCGAATATGTAATTGGTTCCGGAATCCGACCCCAAATAGAGGTCTAAATTCCCAAATTTACAAAATCCTCAATTTTCCTAAAATCCCTAATTTCTACCATTAAAGAACAAGATTTAAGACTAGAAATCTAATGGGTGTTGATGGAAATAGGAGGAAATTAGTTTAAGAACACAAAAGCTATGATTTGGTGTTGAATTCCCACTTCAAAAATCGCCCAAGGTTGAGTTTTAGTGAAGAAGGTGTGAAATTTTGAAAAATTCCCGTCTTGAAGTCTGTTTTTAAAACACTGTACAGGTATTCATCGCATTCGCGAGAAGCCTATCACGATCGTGAAGCTTTGGCCCTATTGGCCTACGTGTTTGCGAGGTAACTCACGTGTTCGCGAAGGCATACTGTCACGACCCCAAATTCTAACAGGTCGTGATGGCGCCTATCGTGGAACTAGGCTAGCCAACCATCACATAACTACACATTTGATCCATTATAATATTTCAAAAATCGATAATAATCAGCTAACAGAGTATAAAATAATCTCTTTAAGTCCTTACGCCACAATACTAATCTAACACTCTAAACAAATACCCACCAAGACTGGAGTCAACCAATCACGAGCATCTAAGAAATAAACAAACTCTGCAAATATCATAATAATGTCTATGAATCAAATACTAAGTACAAAATGAATAAGGGAAGTGGAGAAGCTGCGGGCGTTGGACAGCTACCTCGAAATCCCAAACGCTGATGACAACGAGCTCGGACGACCACTGCTCCGAACCAGTACTTGGATTTGCACACAGGGGTGCAGGGATTAATGATGAGTACACCAACTCAGTAGTAATGAAAATTAATCACATTCTGAAGTATGTGAACACATATCACAAAAACACCAATCCACAAAACAGTAAAAACATCAAGTCTCAATACAGTATACATAAGTTCAAAAACCATTTTCCATAAAATCCTTTTGAAGCAAGTATATTTTCAATATATCTCAGTAAAACTCTCAGTAATATCAGTTTGAAAAATGAAGTGAATCATAGTCAAAACTCAGTAAAATATCATCATAAAACTGCCCCTCGGGCCATAATCATCACTCATAACAATTTCCCTCAGCCCCTCACCATCACTCAGTATCAGCCCCGCGGGCAACCTCACTGTCACTCATGCCTCCCAATCACTCCTCACTCGGCACTCGCACTCAGTAGGTACCTGCGCTCACTGGGAGCGTGTATAGACTCCGGAGCGGCTCATTCAGCCCAAGCGCTATAAACAAGCCAAATCATGGCATCAATCACTCTCAGGCACTCGGCCTCTCTCATTCATAACATCCTCACAATATTGGCCCTCGGCCTCACTCAGTCAGACACTCTCAGCATGCCATTCGGGCCATAAATAAAATGGGGTTCTCGACCCAAAATAGTATCTCATTTCAAGATATAGTAATATTATCAAATAAGAGTGTCAACAATTTCGCAAGAAAGACTAAGTGTAAAATCATAGTTTCAAAGTGAGGATTATCAGTAAAAATAGCCCTCAAGGGGTTAAAATAGATTGGCACTAGGCCCCAAACATGGCGTACAACCCAAGTATAACAAAACATAGTAATAGTAATAACCATATGCATTAAAAGCTGTTTCGCAAATCAATAGTTTCCTAAAAAGATACATTTTCCAAATTTCCAATTCGTGCACGCCCCACACTCGTCATCCAGTGTGTGCGTCACTCCAGATCCGTGAAAGGATGTAAAGTCCGGGGTTTCATACCCTCAGGACAGGATTTAAAGACGTTACTTACCTCAAACTAGCCCGAAAAGCTACTCTGCAACCCGTTTTCCTCTCGAATCAACTTCCGAGTGCTCCAAATCTATAAAGATCAGATCTTTCTCATCAAATTATGCTAAGGGAATGAATTCCAATTGAAAAATACCAATTTTAGCACAAAACCCGAAATTAGCCAAAACCCGACCCCCAGGGCCGCGTCTTGGAACTCGAAAAATTTTATACCAAAATTTTCTTCATCATCTCACGAGTCCGTACATATAAAGAACTCTAAAATCGGAGTTCGTTTGACCCCTCAAATCATCCCCTAAAGGTCTCATAATCTCAAGCCCTAATTCCATCTTTTTCTACTGATTTTTCATAAATTAAATGATGATAATTTGATTCTTAATAACATATAATCGAGTTTTAGGGTCCAAAATCCTTACCTCAATGAAGAACAATGATTTCCTCTCTTAAAAATTGCCTCAAAAGCTTCTTATCGTTCAAAAATGGTGGAAAAGAGGGTTATGGTCGCGGAGGGTTTTAATTTATACTTCCAAGGTCCAGACACTGTGCGATCGCGGATCCAGGAGAGCATTCACGAAGCAATTCCAAGTCTACCCTACGCGATCGCGTAGCTACACCCGCGCTCGCATAGAACAATCAGTCAACCCTCCTCATGCGCCAAGACCTTATGCGATCGTACCCAACCAAACGCGACCGCACTGGCTTCCTAACTCCTCTCTCTGCGATCGCGACCTTGTACCTGCGGTCGCATAGAGTAATTTTTTGGGCCTCACCAACTAACCTGTGCGATTGCATACATCACCCCGCAATCGCATAGAAGAATTTCACACCTGCAACATACCAGCAAAACAACTATTTTTCTAAGTCCAAAAGTGCCCGTTAACCCTCGAAATCAATCCCGAGCCCCTCGGGACCCCAACCAAATTTACCAAATCATCATAAGTGATCATTCAAACTTAGTTGAACTCTCGGAACACCAAAAATAACATCAAAACACAAAATCACATCGGATTCAAGCCTAAGAACTTTGAAATTTCTAAAATCCACCAACGATGCCGAAACTATCCCAAACACATCTGATTGACCTTAACATTATGAACCTGTTATAACTTCAGAAATTCCATTCCCACCCCGATACCCTATTTTCCACTGCCGACCGGAAATCTCCAAAAACTAGCTTTCGCCAATTCAAGCCTAATTCTACAACGCACATCACAAAATTATTCCGAACACAATCCTAAGTCCCAAATCACCTAACTAAGTTATTCAATCCATAAAATCCGCATTCCGAGGTCGTTTACCAATAAGTCAACTCTCAGTTGACTTCTCCCATTTTAAGGCTATTCTTAAAGACTTAAGTAACTAAATTCTCACTACAACCATTCCGATTCTGAGCCTACCAACACTAACACATCATAAACAGTATAACCAACCTATGACAAGGCAATAACAGTAATTATAATGCAAGTTCTACGTAACGACCGACCGGGTTGTTACATTCTCCCCCTCTTAAACAAACGTTCGTCCTCGAACAGGTCTAGAAACATACCTGGAGTCTCAAACAAGTGAGGATATCTGCTCTGCATCTCCCGCTCGATCTCCCAAGTAGCCTCCTCCACTGGCTGACCTCTCTACTGTACCTTGACTAAAGCTATATTCTTGGACCTCAACTTTCTGACCTGACAATGCAAAATTGCTACTGGCTCTACCTCATATGACATATCACCCTTGAGCTGGACTGTGCTGAAGTCTAACACACGAGACGGGTCACCAACATATTTCCTGAGCATCGACACATGAAATATCGGATGAACACTCGATAGGCTGGGTGGCAAGGCAAGTCTATAATCCACCTCTCCAACCTTCTGAAGTACCTCAAAAGGACCGATAAACCGTGGACTCAGGTTTCCCCTCTTTTAGAACCTCATAACACCCTTGATGGTGATACCTTCAGCAGTACCTTATCACCTTCAATAAAAGACACATCCCGGACCTTCCGGTACGCATAACTCTTCTGCCTTGACTGCGTCGTGCGAAGTCGCTCCTGAATCAACTTCACCCTCTCTATCGCATCCTGAATCAAATCTGTGCCCAATAGCCTTGCCTCACCGGACTCGAACCAACCAACCGGAGATCTACACCTCCTACCATATAAAGCCTCGTACAGGACCATCTGAATACTGGACTGGTAGCTATTATTATATACAAACTCTGCTAGTGGTAGAAACTGATCCCATGAGCCACCAAAATCAATCACACAGACCCGCAACATGTCCTCTAAAATTTGAATAGTCCTCTTCGATTGCACGTAGGTCTGAGGATGAAATGTTGTGCTCAACTCTACCTGAGTACCCATACCTCTCTGCACGGCCCTCCAAAACTGAGATGTGAACTGAGTACCTCTGTTAGAAATGATAGAAACTGGAACCCCATGCAATCGGACAATCTCCTTGATGTACATACCACCCTACCACTCTGAAGTATAAGTATTACCAACAGGAATGAAGTGCGCGGACTTGGTCAATCTATCCATAATAACCCAACTACGAAGTCCATAGTGATCTGCTCCCACTTCTAGTCCGGAATATCTAACCTCTAAAGTAATCCTCCTGGTCTCTGGTGCTCATACTTGACCTGCTGGCAGTTGAGACACCGTGATACATACTCAACAATATCTCTCTTCATCCGCCTCCACCAATACTGTTATCTCAGATCCTGATACATCTTCGCGACACCCGGATGGATGGAATACCGCGAGCTGTGGGCCTTTACTAATATCAACTCTCGAAGCCCATCCACATTAGGCACGCAAATACGGCCCTGCATCCGCAAAACACCGTCATCACCAATAGTCACATCCCTGGCATCACACCGTCCTGAAGTACGAACAAATGCGGATCATCATACTGCCGAGCTCTAATATGATCATAAAGAGAAGATCGGGAAGCCATGCTAGCTAATACTCGTGGAGGGTCTGACAAATCCAATCTCAGCAACTAACCCGTTAAAGCCTGAACATCAAGTGCTAAAGGTCGTTCTGCTGCTGAAAGGTAAGCTAGACTCCCCAAACTCTCGGCCCTGCGATTCAAAGCATCGGCCACTACATTGGCCTTACCCGGATGATACAAAATAGTGAGGTCATAATCCTTGAGAAGCTCTAACCATCTCCTCTGACGCAAATTCAAGTCCTTCTGCCTCAGCAGATACTACAAACTACGATGATTAGTGAAAATCTCACACTGCACTCCATACAAATAATGCCGCCAAATCTTCAAGGCGTGAACAATGGCAGCTAACTCAATATCGTGCACTGGATAATTCTTCTTCTGCACCTTTAACTGTCTGGACGCGTAGGAAATCACAATAGACTGTGTAAAAACCCGAACCAGTAGGCAAAACTAGTACCGGAGTTGTGGTCAATGCTGACATGAGCTTCTGAAAGCTCTCCTCACACTCATCAGACCATCTGAATGGATCACCCTTCTGGGTCAATCTGGTCAAAGGCGAAGAAATAGAAGATAATCCCTCCACAAAGCGACGGTAATATCCCGCCAACCCAAGGAAACTCCTAATCTCTGTAGCTGAGGACGGTCTGGGCCAACTCTGCACCGCCTCTATCTTCTTTGGATCAACCTGAATACCCTCACTAGACACCACGTGCCCTAAGAAAGCTACTGAACCAAGTCAAAACTCACATTTGGAGAATTTTGCATAAAGCTTCTCCTCCCTCAACCTCTGTAACACAACTCTCAAATTCTGAGTATGCTCTTCCTGGCTACGAGAATAAACCAGGATGTTATCAATGAACATAATGACGAAAGAATCAAGGTAAGGCTGAAACATGTTGTTCATCAATTGCATGAACGCAGCTGGGTCATTGGTCAACCCAAATGACATAACCAAGAACTCATAATGACCATATCCGGTCCTGAAAGCAGTCTTCGGAATGTCAGAATCCCGAATCTTCAACTGATGATACCCAGATCTCAAGTCAATCTTGGAGAACACTCTAGCTTCCTGAAGCTGGTCAAACAAGTCATCAATATGGGGCAACGGATACCGGTTCTTCACCATAACCTTATTCAGCTGTCTATAATCAATACACATGCGCATGGAGCCATCTTTTTTTTCACAAACAACAACAGTTCACCCCAAGGTGACACACTAGACCGAATGAATCCCTTATCTAGGAGTTCCTGAAGATGCTCTTTCAATTCTTTCAACTCTGCTGGTGCCATGCGGTAAGGTGGAATAGAGATAGGCTGGGTGTCTGGCACCAGGTCAATACAAAAATCAATATCCCTGTCCGGTGGCATGCCTAGAAGGTCTGCAGGAAATACGTCCAGAAAATTATGGACCACAGGAACAGAATCAACAAAAGGAGTCTCACTACTAACATCCCTCACAATATCAAGATAAGACTCACACCCTTTCTCAACCATACGTTGAGCCTTCAAATAAGAAATCACATTGCGAGGCACATGCTCTATAGACCCTCTCCACTGAACTCTCGGAACTCCGGGCATAGCTAGGGTCACGGTCTTAGCGTGAAAATCAAGAATAGCATGACATGTGGATAACCAATCCATGCCCAGAATCACATCAAAATCGACCATACTGAGTAACAATAGGTCCACTCGGGTTTCCAGACCCCCAATAGATATCACACACGACCGATACACACGGTCCACAATAACAGTATCGCCTATCAGAGTCGACACAACAGAGGTAACTAAAGACTCACGAGGCATATCTAGAAAATGGGCAAAATATGAAGAAACATAGGAATATGTAGAACCAGGGTCAAATAAAGTCAAAGCATCTAGGCAACAGACTGAGACATTACCTGCGATCACTGCATCGAAGGCCATAGCATCCGGCCTGGCTGGAAGTGCATAAATATGTGGCTGGCCTCCACCTGCTCGACCTCCCCCTCTAGGGGGGCCTCTAGCTGCCTGACCACCACCCCTGGCTGCCTGGGTAGGTGGTGAAGTGACTGGGGCTGAAGTCGAGGGCTGAACCCTCTGCTGAGATGAACTACCAGGACGACGAGGACTCTGCCTCCACCCATGTCCTAACTCTCCACACGCAAAACAACCACCTGGAGCTGGAGATGGAGACTGATGAGAACCCTTGCCACCATGATAAACATCGGATGAACCATGCATAGAAGAACACTGATATGATGATGCTCTGGAGGAACTCTGAGCTGGAAGGGCACTAAAAGATGAACGTCCCTGATGAGAACTGCGGGGACCCTGCCCCGAAGATGCATCATTGTAAGCTGGGCGAGCTGGCTGTGGAGGTCTAAATTGACGACCTCTGCCGTTCTGAAACTGTCCTCTAGAAGGGGAACCACTAAAGCTACCTAATCCCCAAGGCGTCTTGGCCTCCCTCTCCTCACGCTCATGCCTACGAACCAACTCAATGTCCCGAGCAATGTCAACTACCTGCTCAAATGTAGCTCCATACACTTTCTCCCTGGTCATCAAAATATGAAGCTGATACGTGAGACTGTCTACAAATCTCCTGATCCTCTCCCTATCAGTAGGGACTAACTCAGAAGCATGTCTATCCAACTCGGTAAACGTCATCTCGTACTGAGTAACTGACAACTCTCCCTGGCACAGCTGCTCAAACTGCCTGCGCTGCTCCTCTCTGTGGGACTGAGGGATGTACTTCTCCAAAAAGATCGTGGAGAACTGCTGCCCAGTGAGTGGTTCTGAACCAACCGACCTACACCTCTCAAATTCCTCCCACCAAGTGAAAGCAGCACCATCAAATTGAAATGTAGCAAATGAGACCCCACTAGACTCCAAAATACCCGCAGTACGTAGTATCCTCTGGCATTTATCCAGAAAGCCTTGGGCATCCTCACCCTCTGTGCCGCTGAAATTCGGAGGCTGAAGTCTACTGAACCTCTACAGCCTACGCTGCTCATCCTCGAGCATAGCTGGAACCACATAGTCCAAAACTAGGGCAACCGGCTGGGCTGGGACTACCCCCGGTGCCTGAATACCCTGTACAGCCTGCTCAGGTGTCCGGGCAACTGGAGTCTGAACACCTATCTCGGCCTGATCTGCAGTGGCAGTAGTAGATATAGCAACTGCCTGGGCCAAACTGGTACACACCGTCAATATCTGAGCCAGGGTCTTCTGAAGCCCCGGAATAACAATAGGCACTGCCGGTGCCTGAGCCTGTCCCGCTGGAGCACCCTTGGCGGGAACCTAATCCTGAATGATAGGGGTATCCTGTGGTATTGTCCCGGCTGCTGCGCGGGCTGGTCCCCTAACTCTACCATGGCCTCGACCCCTTGTGGGTCTTGCTGGTGTCTGGTCACCCTGATCGGTAGTGCATTTCCTCACCATCTGTGAGAGAATGAAACAACAGTACTTTAGATTTCAAAAACCAATAGAATGGCACGAAAGATTTCAAGAAAATGAAATTTTTCCTAAGATTTCTGTAGCCTCTCTAAGATAAGTACAGACGTCTCTGTACCGATCCGCAAGACTCTACTATATATGCTCATGATCGTTGAGTCCTATGTAACCTAGAGCTCTGATACCAACTTGTCACGACCCCAAATCCCAACAGGTCGTGATGGAGCCTATAGTAGAACTAGGCTAGCAAACCATCACATAACTACACATTTGATCTATTATAGTATTTCGAAAAATCGATAATAATCAGCTAACAGATTATAAAATAATTTCTTTAAGTCTTTACGCCGCAACGATAATCTAACAGTCTAAACAAATCCCCCAAAGACTGGAGTCAACCGATCACGAGCATCTAAGAAATAAACTAACTCTGCAAATGTCATAATAATGTCAATGAATAAAATACTAAGTACTAAATGAAAAGGGAAGTGGAGAAGCTGCGGGCACTGGACAGCTACCTCGAAATCCCAAACGCTAATGACAACGAGCTCGGACGACTACTGCTCCGAACCAGTACCTGGATCTCCATACAGGGGTGCAAGGAGTAATGATGAGTACGCCAACTCAGTAGTTTTGAAAATAAATCACATTCTGAGGTATATGAACACACATCACAAAAACACCAATCCACAAAACAGTAAAAACATCAAGTCTCAATACAGTATACATAAGTTCGAAAACCACTTTCCATAAAATCCTTTTGAAACAAGTATATTTTCAATATATCTCAGTAAAACTCTCAGTAATGTCAGTTTGAAAAATGAATGAATCATAGTCAAAACTCAGTAAAATATCATCATAAAACTGCCAATCGGGCCATAATCATCACTCGTAACAATTTCCCTCAGCACCTCACCATTACTCAGTATCAGCCCCGCGGGCAACCTCACTGTCACTCATGCCTCTCAATTACTCATCACTCGGCACTCACACTCAGTAGGTACCTGCGCTCATTGAGGGTGTGTACAAACTCCGGAGGGGCTCCTTCAGCCCAAGCGCTATAAAAAAGCCAAATCATGGCATCAATCACTCTCAAGAACTCGGCCTCTCTCATATCATAACATCCTCACAATATTGGCCCTCGGCCTCACTCAGTCAGACACTCTCAGCATGCCATTCGAGCCATAAATAAAATGGGGTTCTCGACCCAAAATAGTATCTCATTTCAAGAAATAGTAATATTATCAAATAAGAGTGTCAACAATTTCACAAGAAAGACTGAGTGTAAAATCATAGTTTCAAAGTTAGGAATATCAGTAAAATATCCCTCAATGGGTTAAAACAGATCGGCCCCAAACATGGCTTATAGCCCAACTATAACAAAACATAGTAATAGTAATAACCATATGCTTTAAAAGCGGTTTCGCAACTCAATAGTGTCCTAAAAAGATACCTTTTCCAAATTTCCAATTCGTGCACGCCCCACACTCGTCATCCAGTGTGTGCGTCACTCCAGATCCGTGAAAGGATGTAAAGTCCGGGGTTTCATACCCTCAGAACATGATTTAAAGACATTACTTACCTCAAACTAGCACGAAAAGCTACTACGTAACCCGCTTGCCTCTCGAATCAACTTTCGAGTGCTCCAAATCTATAAAGATAAGATCTTTCTCATCAAATTATGCTAAGGGAATGAATTCCAATTGAAAAATACAAATTTTAGCACAAAACCCGAAATTAGCCAAAACCCGACCCCCGGGCCCGCGTCTTGGAACTCGACAAATTTTATACCAAAATATTCTTCATCATCTCACGAGTCCGTACATATAAATAACTCTATAATCGGAGTTCGTTTGACCCCTCAAATCATCCCCTAAAAGTCTCATAATCTCAAGCCCTAATTCTATCTTTTTCTACTGATTTTTCATAAATTAAACGATGATAATTTTATCCTTAATCACATATAATTGAGTTTTAGGGTCCAAAATCCTTACCTCAATGAAGAACAATGATTTCCTCTCTCAAAAATGCCTCAAAAGCTTCTTTCCGTTCAAAAATGGTGGAAAAGTGGGTTATGATCGCGGAGGGTTTTAATTTATACTTCCTAGGTCCGGACACTGTGCGATCGCGGCTCCAGGAGAGCGTTCACGAAGCACTGCCAAGTCCTACCCTACGCGATCGTGTAGCTACACCCGCGTTCTCACAGAACAATCAGTCAACCCCTCCCCACGCGCCAAGACCTTATGCGATCGCACCCAGCAAAACGCGACCGCACTGGCTTCCCCACTCCTCTCTCTACGATTGCGACTTTGTACCTGCGGTTGCATAGAGTAATTTTCTGGGCCTCACCAACTAACCTATGCGATCGCATACATCACCCCACGATCGCCTAGAATAATTTAACACCAGCAAAACAACTAATTTTCTAAGTCCAAAAGTACCCGTTAACCCCCGAAATAATCTCGAGCCCCTCGAGACCTCAACCATATTTACCAGCACATCATAAATGATCATTCAAACTTATTTGCACTCTCGGAACACCAAATATAACATCAAAACACCAAAAATCACATCGGATTCAAGCCTAAGAAATTTGAAATTTCTAAAATCCACCAACGATGCCGAAACTATTCAAAACACATCCGATTGACCTGAAAGTTTGCAGACATATCCAAAATAACATTACGAACCTGTTCCAACTTTCGGACTTCCATTTCGACCCCGATAGCCTATTTTCCACTGCCGACCGAAAATTGTCAATAACTAACTTTCGCCAATTCAAGCCTAATTCTACACTAGACATCACAAAATTATTCCGAACACACTCCTAAGTCCCAAATCACCTAACGAAGCTATCCGAACCATAAAATACGCATTCTGAGGTCGTTTACCAATAAGTCAACTCTCAGTTGACTTCTCCCACTTTAAGGATATTCTTAAAGAATAAGTAACTAAATTCTCACTACAACCATTCTGATTCTGAGTCTACCAACATAACACATCATAAATAGTATAACCAACCTATGACAAGGCAATAACAGTAATTATAATGCAAGTTCTACGTAACGACCGAAAATGGTCGTTACACATACTCCCCCCAAGCCTCTGCGTTTGCGTAGAAGGTTACTAACCCCTCCCCCAGGTCCCTTGTTATTCGCGTTCACGATAGGCAGGTCGCGTTCGCGAAGGGTAATAACCCTATTGCTCCGCGTTCGCGACCTTATCCACGCGTTCGCGTAGAGTAAAACCACCCCTTCCCAATTTTCCCTTCGCGATCGTGTGAGAGGCTTCACGATCGTGAAGCAAAAAATACCTGAGCACCAGAAACAGGTTGAACACCAGAAATTCTAAGTCTGAAACATCCCGTAGCCTATCCGAAACTCACCTGAGCCCTCAGGTCTCCAAACCAAACATGCACACAAGTCTAAAAACATTATACAGACTCGCTCGTGCGATCTAATCGCCAAAATAATACCTAAAACCACGGATTTAGAACCAAACCAAATAAAATTCTCAAGAACACCTTAAAAGTACTATTTTCTCAACCGAAGGTCCAAATCACGTCAAATCAGCTTTGATTCTTGCCAAGTTTCACATACAAGATAAAAATATCATAATGGATCTGTACCCGGCTCCAGAACTAGAATACGGTCCCGATACTGACAAGATTAAACATCAAGCAAGTTCTTTAAAATCATTGATTTTCTGTAATTTAATTTTAGTCAAAAATTCATATCTCGAGCTAGGGACCTCAAAATTCGATTTCCGGCATACACCTAGGTCCCATATTTTACAATTACCCATCGGGACTGTCGAATCACGGATCTAGGTCCGTTTAGTCAAAACGTTGATCGAAGTCAACTAAAAGTCATTTTAATTGCCAAAAAAATTTATATCTTCAATTTTCCACATAAAGGCTTTTCAAAATTATGCTCGGACTGGGCACACAAATTGAGGTGGGTAAAAATAAGATTTTTAGGACTAACGAGCGCAAAATAGAGTCCTAATACACAAGATGAATCACACTGGGGGCCCCTAGGACCCCGTCCGAAAATACCAACAAGTCCTAAAACATCATAAGAACTTACTCTAGCCTTCAAAGCACATCAAACAACGAAAAAAACGAATTGCGCATCAATTCAAGCCTAGTGAGCTTTAGAACTTCTAAGTTCTACATTCGGCGCCGAAACCAATCAAATCAAGTGCGATTGACCTCAACTTTTGCACACAAGTCATTATTGACATTACAGACCTGTCCGAACTACTGGAATCGAAATCCGACCCCGATATCAAAAAATCCACTCCGGATCAAACTTTCTAAAAATCATCCAACTTTCCAACTTTCGCCAATTAACGCCGAAATGACCTACGGATCTCCAAATCAACATCAGGACACACTCTTAAGACCAAAAGCACCCTCCGGAGCTATTGGAACCGTCAAAACTCGATTCCAGGATCATCTTCATACAATTCAAACTACGGTCAACTCTTACGACATTAACTTTTAATTTAGGGGCTATGTGTCCTATCCACTCCGAAACTCTCCCAAACCCGACACAAAGATTCCCAGCAAGTCAGTAACGAAAAAATGTGATAGAGGGAGTAATAAATAGGGGATCGGGGCTAGCAATCTCAAAATGACCGACCGGATCGTTATAATGTTACAGATCTATTCTTGTATAATAAATAATAATAATATATATGACACAAGGATTAGTACCTGTAGATTCAAAACATATGATGTTAAGTGACATGTTGGATAATTTTAATAAGTTTCCTTATATTTATACCGAAGAAAACAGAAAGTTAAAGAAAGTGTAGTTACTTTATTTGTGTGAAAGTTTGGCTTAAGATTTTACTAGCATTTGGTGTAATATGTTGTGATTTCAAATCCCCCAGACCCCGTAAAAATGGACTATTTCAATAATGATATCTAGAAAAATTTCTTTTAGATGTGTTGAGAAAATAATATTAAACAAGTACATAAATATTTGGTCTTGAAATACTGATCGAAAACGTTACTCAAAATTTTTTATATGGCAATAACTTATGCATATATGGACAAAAAATTGACTTAGTGATACGATGAAAGGCATAATTTTTTCTTTCCCATAGCTGCTATTGACATTTATGTTTTGAGGTATTTTTAAAGCAAAATTTTCGATTCTTATTACAAAATTTACAAATGAAACTTCTTCACTAAAAATGACATTATTATTTCTAATTTATTTATTTTCTTTTATAGCTTTTGCAATGTCTATTTTATCAAAACTTGAATTTATAGCACTTGACATCACCGGAAAGAATTATTTATCAAGGGTCCTTGATGCTGAAATTTACCTTGACGCTAAAGGTCTTGGAATTTACTTTTATACGAGGAAATGAAGCATCAAATCAGGATAACGCAAAGGCCATGATTTTCCTTCGTCATCATCTACATGAAGGATTAAAAGTGAATATTTAAATATAAAAGATCCACTTGAATTATAGATTAATTTGAAGGATCGATATGACCACCTAAAACTTACGGTATTACCGAAAGCTCGGTATGAGTGGATACATTTAAGGTTGAAATACTTTAAAATCGTAAGTGAGTATAACTCTATTATCTTTAAAGTAAGTTCTCTATTAAAATATGTGGAGACACTATCACAGATGAGGACTTACTGAAAAATTATTTTCTGTTTTTCACGCTTCAAATGTGGTGCTACAACAGCAATACCGTGAAAAACATTTTTAGAAATATTCTGAGTTAATTACATGCTTAATTATGGAAGAGAAGAATAATACTCTATTAATGAACAATCATGAAGCCCGTCCCACTAGGTCAGCTCCATTTCCGAAAGTAAATGTTGTAGCTACTATAAGTCTGAAAGAAAATAAAATGATTATTTTGGTCGTGGACATGTCCGTAGACGTGGACATGGTAGGGGATGAAACAAATATCTTAATTATGTTAGAAATAAACATGAGAACAATAAGGGTTCTCAAATTAATCCTTCAAAAGTTAAAATTAATATGTGTCACCGATGTGGTATGAAAGGTCATTGGGCATGCACTTGACGTATGTCAGATCATTTTGGAAAATTTTATCAAGCCTTCCTCAGAAAGAAAGAAAATAATGTGGAGGCACACTTGTTCTTTCAAAATAATGATGATGAAGCAGATCCCTCAAACAAATATGATTCTGAGGCACATCTTGCATATAAAGATGATGATTTTAGAGGCCTTGCAAATATTACTCATTTAGAAGATGGAGACTTCTTTGAGGATATTGACTAAAGAATTAATCATCTTACTAGGGAATGAACCTATAATAAATGTTGTTATTTTTCATTTATGTTTGCAACTATTTTATTTTTTTTAGTGTACTTTCCTAAGCATCACGTGTTACTAGTTTCTACATTCCTAATGTATTTCTTAATATATTTTTTCTGTTAGTCTTTCATATTTCTGATGGTGTATATTTTGAGTTTTATGAAGAATATGAAAATTACCCAGTTTTGATTTGGATTCAAGATTAATAAAGATGATAAATGTCTTCTGTATAGTGCTACAACACACATTATTTTACGAGATAAAAGATATTTTTCTTATTTGGTAATGAAAGAAGCCAATGTTAATACATTATCTGGTAGTACAAGATTAATTGAAAGTTCTGAAAGAGCCAATTTATTACTGCCAGTAGGAACAAATATGACTATTGATGAAGCACTATATTGTAGTAAATCTCAAAGAAACTTATTAAGTTTCAAAAATACTCGCCAAATGGCTACCATATTGAGACGACAAATGATGAAAAGACCGAATATCTTTATATTACTACATTAATGTCTGATAAGAAATATGTTCTTGAAATGTTACCTACTCTTTCCCCCGGCTTATATTACACAAGTATTAGCAGGATTGTAACACATGTCGAAATAAACGAGAAGTTTACTAAATCAAGATAATTATATTATTTGGCATGACTGATTGGGTCATCCTTGTTCTATTATGATGCGTAAAATAATTGAGAATTCACATCGACATTCAATGAAGAACCAAAAGATTATTCAATTTCAGGAATTCTCTTATGCTGCATATTCTCAAGGCAAATTAATTATTAGACCATCAATGATTAAAGTTAGGATGGAATCCTCTGCATATCTTGAACGTATACATGGTGATATATATGGTTCTATTCAACCTCCATGTGGAGCATTCATATATTGCATGATTTTGGTAGATGCATCTACAAGATGGTCACATGTGTGCTTATTACCAACTCGCAATATGGAATTTGAGAGATTGTTGGCTCAAATATAAAGCTAAGAGCACAATTTTCAGATTATGCAATTAAGACAATTCGTCTTGATAATGTTAGTGAGTTTATATCCCAGGCCTTTGTTGATTATTGTATATCAACTGGGATAACAATTGAGCATCTGGTTGCTCATGTTCATACACAAAATAGTCTAGCGGAATCAATGATCAAACACCTCCAATTAATTACTAGACCAATTATTATGAGAACAAAACTTCCCATTTCAGTATGGGGTCATGCTATTTTGCATGCACCAGCACTTGTGCGGATAAGACCCACAAGTTATCATAAAGTCTCCCTAATGCAATTGGCTTTCGGTCAGGAGCCAAATATTTTTCATCTTAGAATCTTTGGTTGTGCGGTATATTTTTCAATTGCTCCACCACAATGCACAAAGATGGATCCCCAAAGAAGGTTGGGTATGAATCTCCTTCTATTATAAAATATCTAGAGCCTATGACTGGAGATTTACTTACGGCAAGATTTTCTGATTGTCCATTTTGATGAATCAGTATACCCAACATTAGGAGAAAGCTGAGAAAGAAGATAGATTTAAATGCATTATCACTATCTCATTTGGATCCTCGAACAAATCAATGTGAACAAGATGTTCAAAAGATAATGTATATGCAAAATGTTGCAAATCAGCTGCCACATGCATTCACTGACCTACCAAGGGTGAGTAATTCACATATTCCAGATGCTAATGCTCCAATTCGAGTTGATATTCCGGTAAGACAATTAATTAAAGAAAATGAGTTTAAACCACGCTTGAAACGTGATAGACCAATCGGTTCTAAAGATAAAAATTCCCGAAAAAGAAAAGGAGCAAATGATCCAAGTGATCATAATATAGAGGTAGTGGCTCAAGAAGAGCACAAAGACATAACAAATTATAAGACCTCAAGGGAAGTTCGGGTACCTGAAAATAGTGAGAATGAAGAGATCTAAATAAGTTATGTCTTAACGGAATAAAATGTTACCGAAATAATATTGTTATCGATAACATTTTTTCTTATAATTTTACTTTTTAAATAATGCAACTAATAAGGATATTGAACAAAAATATGTCGATGAATGTAGACATAGAAATGATTGGCCAAAATAGAAAGACGTTATCCAGGAAGAATTAATGAAAAACATGAAGTTTTCGGACCTATAGTTCGAACATCTGAAGGAATGAAGCATGTAGGGTACAAATGGATTTTTGTACGAAAAGAAAATGATAGAAATGAAGTCATTAGATATAAAATGCAACTTGTGGAAAAAGTATTTTTACAACAACATGTCATTGATTATATGAAAACATATTCTTATGTGGTGGATGCTATAATGTTCAGGTATCTTAAAAATTTGACAGTGCATGAAAAACTTGATATGCGCTAATGGATGTTGTCACAGTCTATTTGTATGGCTCATTAGACAATGAATATTTATGAAAATTCTAGAAGGATTTAAAGTCCTGAAGCATATAAAGGTTTTCGAGAAAATTGTTAAATTAAGCTGCAGAAATCCTTATATGGATTGAAAAAATCAGGACGCATGTGGTATAATCGCATGAGTGAGTACCTGCTGAAAGAAGGATACAAGAATGATTCATTTTTTCTTGTGTCTTTATAGAAATGTCTGGATCTGAATTTGTTATAATCACCGTGTATGTTCATGATTTAAATATCATTGGAACTCCTGAGGAGCTTCCTAAAGCAGTAGACTGTTTAAAGAAAGAATTTGAAATGAAAGGTGTTGGAAAGACAGAATTTTGTCTTAGTTTACAAATTGAGTGCATGAAAGATGGAATTTTTGTCCATAAATTAGCATGCACTAAAAAGATTTTAAAGCTATTCCATATGGATAAAGTACATCCATTGAGTACCTCGATGGTTGTGCGATCACTCGATATTAAGAAAGATCCATTCCGACCTCATGAAAATGATGAAAATTTTCTTGGTGCCGAAGTACTATATTTTAGTGCAATTGGGGCATTAATGTATCTTGCCAATGATTTCCGACAAGATATAGTGTTCTCGGTAAGATTGTTAGCAAGATTTAGTTCTTCCCCAACACAAAAATATTTGAATGGTATTAAGCATATATTTAGATACCTCTGAGGAACCATTGATATAGGTTTATTTTATTCAAATGAATCCAAGTCATCATTGATTGGTTATGCAGAAGCAGGATATTTGTTTGATCCACACAAAGTTCGATCTCAGGCATGCTATTTACTTACAAGTAGAGGTACATTCATATCATGGCATTCAACGAAACAAACTATGGTTGTTGCTTATTCAAATCATGCAGAGATAATAGCCATTCACGAAGCAAGTCGAGGATGCGTTTGGTTGAGATCGATAACTCAACACATTCAGGAAACATGTGGTCTTTCATCGAAAGAGAATATTTCAACAATATTGAATGAAGATAATGTTGTATGCATAGCTCAACTAAAAGGAGGATTCATCAATGGAGATAGAACAAAACACATTTCACCAAAAATCTTTTTCACTCATGATCTTCAAAAGAGTGGTGAAATAGATGTTCAACAAGTTCGTTCAAGTGATAACTTGGCTGATTTGTTCACTAAGGCATAACCAACCTCAACATTTGAAAAGATGGTATACAAGATTGGAATACTTCGTCTTCAAGACATTAAGTGATATTTTTATCAGGGGGAGTAACTACGCGCTGCACTCTTTTTTTCTTAACCAAGGTTTTGTCCCACTGAATTTTTCTGGTATGTTTTTTAATGAGGCAGCATGCAATGTATATAACAAATAACTAAGTGCTTTTTGTTCCTTTCACTTGAAAATTTATTTTTAACATGGACATCCAGGGGGAGTGTTGAAAATAATATTTATGGATGTCCATGTTGAGCCCCATCATTTATTGCGTAGTGATTATTCCCCCCACTATTTTAGTGGTCATTTCTTCCACTATTTTATAATAGTGGTTCTTCACTTTTCATGCCTATATAAAGGTTTTGTAATAGATGGTAAACACACACAATTGAAGAGGAAAAACTCATTCTTTCTATCTCTATTTGTTACTAAATTGTTTTTATTCATAACATATTTGTGTTTATGTTGCTCTTTTTTTTCACTTTTCTCCTACGTTGGATCAATTTTTTTTTTTAAAAAGTCAATCCGATCTACAAAGCATCCCGCACGTAGGGTCTGGGGAAGGACATCACCTTTAGGGGTGTGATGTAGACCGGGGGCAGAGCTAGAGTGCCAGGAGCGGGTTCAGCCAAACCCAGTAGTTGTGGTTCGAACCCTGTATTTGTCTTAAAAAATTCATTGAATATATATAAATTATTAACTTAGAACCCATTAACTTATGATAATTAGAATCCTGAACACATAAGCTTGGTGTTCAGACCCCAAATCCACTAGTCGTGGTGGCATCTTACCCAACCCGCTAGGTAAGCCAAATAATAACTATCCAATTCTAATGATATTAACAGGACAAATAACCAATAGTAATTTACTGAATTTTATACCTTTCCCAAGGATTGATAGTAAAAATCATGAGCTTCTAAGAATAGAGTTTACAAAGCTGAAATGAAATAAATACATAGTCTGTTTGAAAAGTACATAAACAGAGTTTTATAGATCTAAAGCTACCACGAACAAGGGGAAGCTACAACCGAGACACATGTACATCTTCAATCCAGCTCCCATCAAACACATCAATATCATCAGCTAATATATGCACACAAGGTGCAGAAGTGTAGTATGAGTACAACCAACTCCATGTACTCAGTAAGTAACAAACCTAACCGTAGGTTAAAAGCAATGACGAGCTAACACAATGTCGGCTCCAATACAATTATCCCACAATAGTTCATAACAGCATAATACAAGTAATAAAAGAGGTATCTCAGAAGTAAAAATGCTCAGCTCTTTCGCATTTCCAGAAAATGGTCATGCTTTACAAGTATCTCAGTGAAAAACCCAAATCTTTTACTGAAAATGCCAAAAATACAAGTTTGAAAACTGTAATTTTCCAAATATCCTTTCCTTAATAAATAAGATGTTTCATTTTCTTTCCAGATAACAAATGTAAAATACCTCTCTATGCCCACATATCAATGTGTGTAAGAAGTCATGAATGACGTGATACCGTACAACATGAGGAAAAATGATCTTTATGCATGTATGTCATGTGTGCATGCCAATGCCATGTATCTCAGAGATGAATCATGTACTCACACTCTTAGAGTAATCAATCTCACCGTCTCACACTTTCCACTCATCATGCTCAACCACTCGGTATTGTATATGGCCCAGGGAAGATCCATCCCAGAATATATACATCACTGACCATCAGTCACTCAGTACCGAGGAAGGCCAATCCAGCCCCATCGAGAAGATCCATCTCCAGGTATATAAATTCTTCAGACATAATCCATGTCAAGGGAAGATCCATCCCTCAATATAATCAACTGCGCTCACAGGGGGTGTATACAAACTCCGGAGAGTCTCCTACAGCCTAAATGCTATCGTACGCCAGATCCAGGCATAAATCAATATAACATGTTGCGGCGTGCTGTCTGTTTCCATAATTTTCACTCATAATCAGGATCTCAACGTCACTCAATCATTAATCTCTCCAGTCTCACTCACGGTCTCACAATGTCATGAAACTAGCCCGACAACATTGATATGATATATCAATAAAAAAAAACTGAGACTGAGATATGATATGAATGCATGTATATGACAGAGTACGAAATATTAATGAAATCAGTGAAATGACAGCAAGAAACGACAACAGTGGGTCCTAACAATATCAACATAAATCCTAAACATGATATTTAGCATGATTGATAGCTCAATTACTTTATCACATGGTGAAAACAGATATCAACAAAATAGGGACCCAAAGTCACAATTCACAGGCTTCACACCCACACTCCCCTCACCTATCATGTGCATCAACTCAATACTAATCACATAACACGTAATTCAGGTTTTCATACCCTTAGCACTAATTTTAGAAGAGTTACTTGCCTCGAACGAGCCAAAACCAATGGTGAGCAAGCCAAGCGATGCTCCAAAGATGTCATCACGTGCTAGTGACCCACGAACGTCTCAAAACTAGCCAAATGAAACTCAAATACATCAAATAAAGCCCAACGAAACAATTCAAAATAATAAAGACCGATTCCTCAATCAAAACCCAAAATTGACCAAAAATCACACATGGGCCCATGCCTCGGAACCTGATAAAATGCACAAAATCTGACCACCCATTCAATTACGAGTCCAACCATAGTAGTTTCACTCAATTCCGACTCCAAATCGATGTTTAAAACTCAAAAATTCATATTATGAAACTTTAGGCCAAAACCCCCAATTTCCTCTTTAAAATTCATCAACCAAAAGCTAAAATCGAAGATAGATTCATGGAATATAACCAAAACCGAGTAGAGAATACTTAACCCACTTCATATGATGAAAATTGCTTCAAGAATCTCCTCAATCTGAGCTCCATAGCTCCAAAAATGTAAAAATGGCCGAAACCCTCGAAATAGAGTACTTTATCCCAGGCCTTCTCTTTCGCGAACGCGGTAAATTCATCGCATCCGCGATGAATAAAACTCACACTGCCACAAAAACTCTACGTGTTCTCAATACACCCCATGTGAATGTAATGAACAGTGCTGCCAAAGCTTCGCGATCGCATAGAAGAGCGCTCCAATTCCCATCTGCCAACCTCAACACTACGCGAATACGATCCTCTTTACGCGAATACGATCCTCTTTACGCGAACGCGAAGAGGACTTTCCCCAAATCTACGCGAACAAGGAACATACTTCACTATCGTGAAGAACAATTTGTTGCTGCCATCAAAATGCATTACGTGCTCACGACACTTGCCACACGAACGCGATGAAGGATTGGGACACCAGAACACAGCAGTGCCAAAATGAAGAAGAATAATCTGAAATGAATCTGAAACACGCCTGAGCCCCCTCGGGATCCCGTATAAATATACCAAGAAATATCATAACATAACAGGGACCTACTCGAGGCCTCAAAACACACATAACAACATCAAAACGATGAATCACTCCTCAAATCGAAATCTATGAACTTTGAACTTTCAATTTCCAAAACTCGTGCCGAAACATATCAAATCATCTCGGAATGAACCCAAACTTTGCACACAATTCTCGAATGAAATGACTGAGCTATTCGATTCCCAGAACCACAATCCGAATCCGATGACCTCAAAGTCAAATTCTGATCAAACTTATGAACTTTCCAAACCTTCAAATTTCCAATTTTTGCCAACTTTAGCCGAAACCTTCTAGAAACATTCAAATGCAAATCCGTGAATAATCCCAAGTCCTAACTCACCATCTGGACCTAACAGAACTATCAAAACTCCATTCCGAGGTCAAATTAACAAAAAGTCAAACTTGGTCAACTCTTTCAACTTAAAGCTTCAACAATGAAATTCATTCTTCCAAACCGATTCCGAATAACCTGAAAACCAAAAACGATGATTCACATGTCATAATACATCATACGGAGCTACTCATGCCCGTATACCGAGCAAAGTGAAAATTCTCAAAACAACCGGTCGGGTCGTTACATTCTCCCCCACTTAAACATACGTTTTTCCTCAAACGTGCCAAGAGTTGTTCTCAAAATCACAAAACCGCCGTATAACCTAACCATGAACATACCCGGAGGTGATCCCACGTTATCCTATCCCATATAGGTCCGATAACACAACATAATTGAAATTTCTCAATTCAACCTAGCACATAAGCCTTAGAATCCAATTTTTCCAACATCCAGAATTTCTTATAAGATCTGAATCTCGCAACCTACACGTTGTATAAGTTTGAAGAAGTTGTACCAAACCGAAACCATAATCCAAGCTACAATCACAGGATATACCACATAACTTAAATATCCATAGCAAAATCTCTTATCACAGTAACTGCTCAGAACAATCCAATCCCGGTAACAAACCTCATACCTGACAAACCTCATTCTAAAACCTTCTTACACTGCGTAGAATGAAAGAACGCGTAGAAAATCATAGTCATTCACCAAATCAACAAGCCGTGGAGCTCCCTCTCCTTCAACAAGAACTATAGTCAATTCCTAACCTTGACTTTCGATATTATCCTTCCAAATATACCAAAATCAAATCTGATAGCACCAATCCTTGATACGACGACTTCATCTAATCAAATACCAACTATTCTACTGATACGCAACACCAATACTACCCAGATCCACAAACCATGCAATCCATGCACCAATAACAACAATCCAAATGTACTCAATAGCGAAAATGACTCAATCAAGATAACCGTCCCGCAAGCTCAACGGGTACCCCCACCACACAATGCTAAGAACCCATCACACACCGTAGAACCATCACCCGACTCTAACACAAGGGTTCATACCGCAACATGACTCCGATGCAATGTGAGACTCTATCCAAACGCTGGTCCATATCATAAACCTCGAGCCACCCTGCTCAAAATCAATAACCATGCGAAATTCGACATCAAGTATCCAAAGTGCATTACCATAACCACGGAGAATCAGATGACACAATGCCACATAAAAATTGAAAGAACAAAATCAATACGCCCTCAATCATACAATACCCAATTACTCATCTCGCTCAAATTTCGCTATAAGACCACAATAGAACCGCACCATGTGTGCCTAAAACAGATGATCCCAACTCCTCGTAGCATAGAAGAGTAACTCACAAAAAATTTCAGAAAACGAATAAGCTCAGCAACAACCTAATGGCACATCCCTGAACAATAGCATTATGGAGCCAACCCATCCAACTCGGTGTAGAATACACATTCTAATTGGGCCTACCAATGGACCCCCAAATCAACTTTGGGCACCCACAAAATAGATAAATAAACCTCCAAAATCCCACAATGAATGAATTATAACACATACTATCATCTGGATAGCTTTGGCCATAACTTTACAGTCCACAACGATGAAACAATCCGCTCCTGAGAACTCCCAGTCTCCAAATCCATAGAACACACGAGTCATCATATCTGATACCAACTCCACCTCCAAAATATCTAACACATCTCTCGTACACGATCATCCCACGAGGAATACTTCTAAAGTTCTTCCGTTCCACATAGCAAAATTTGAATATCAACAGTCAATCAACCAGGAGAGTGCCACCGTACCAGTGAAGTATTCATAAATCTAACACATTGCCCCTTCTAAAATGTATACTCTCATCAATCCATACCAAATACTAATATCATTTACCTAGTCATCTGAAACCGTCCATGATGCCTACAAATTTCATGACCTTCCCTTCAAAATTGAACTGTGATCTCGCTCACGTAAATCTCAATCCCACACAACACACAGCATATACCATGCCATCATATAAAAATAACTTCATAGTCCACTCCGAGTCACAAGAAACTACATACACAAATATCCAAGGACCTTCCATTTGATTTCATCCAAGAGAAATTCACTATACACCACATGTTCCTCACGCCAGTAGGAAATATACCCCTCGATCCGTGATAAAAACCACTGAGAACTCTCTGAAACCCATTTTCACATAACCAAGCTATCAAAACCGAATCTCTATAACTCAACCTAGTCACGCAGGTCGCCAAAACCCAAGAGCATTTCCACGAAGCACATGTAGAGACTAGCCATGTCATAAGTACCCAAAGAACCGATCATACCCACTACTGTGTTGATCCACCTACTACCAAGTTGTCCTATTTCTCAAATTCCTCTCCAAATTTCCTTCAAATTGATACTTCTCCTTGCTAGAACACCACGCTCCCTAACCAAAATTCACCACACCAGAGACCCTAGTATAAAACCACAACACCCTAAGGCCCATAAGTCGTTGACTTCCCTCTTAACACCCCAAAGCACCACAATCGAGACACCCGTTCTAAAGAGACCTTATGTGAACCTAAAATTATTTCTTTCACCTCCTTGATACTGAAATGCATAATCCACAATGATATAAAAACGCCACAAGTCTCGACACCGTCCAATGTAACTCTCAATTTCTAGCCATATACAATTCTTGAAAATTCTAAATCGCAACATTTAAATCTTGAATCCATTCGAAGTATTCTCGAGAGTCATCCACTCTTCTCAAATCTCAATTAAACTGACCAAACGGACCAAACGACTTGTGCCACATTAGCACACCAAGACCCAAAGGAGTAATCCACACTCCTAAGCAACTAAGCAAATTGTTGCTCCATGCACACTACATCCTTCACGACTAACCACTCAATCATTCCATGATTCCCATATACCCATATAGTGTAATACAACCCGTATCCAGAAATTCCCTTACTCGAGTCATCCTCACCTCAACCCCTGCAATTATAACTGATTCACCAGTATACCTTAAAACAAAACTAATACAGCACATAATCGTGCAATCAACTCGTCGATAGAAGACTCCCCCACTTGGCTCAAATCCATAGATCAAAACACACAATAACTCACAATGCTCATACTCTATTACTTCCATAATACCGCAGTGGGATTCAACTAAATCCTTCCTGAGCTCCAGTAATGCAAATTATCTAATACTTCAAATTATCTGCAAATCTCGCATTCACCCTTGTAATAGTCCAGCCAACTTCCACAAGCGATCCTAACTCAAATTGCAACAATATCATTCACTGGTAATAGAGAACTCTTTACAAAATATCATAGGGACCACACAACCTCAAGACACCTCGCATGAGATAACCTACCTGCTCTACCTCAAACTAACATGTCTTTATACCCTTCCACAGTCACGACTACTACGCAATCACTTAATCTTCTTGATTCTGAACTTATCAACAAGACATGAGAATCTAATTCACTCCACAACTAAACAACATGAGAGATAACTCAACACACCCATAACTCGAGACCATACGCTAAATCAAGATAGAAATCAAACACCTAATAGTCCTTTCTACATCTCAAGTAAACTCTTCTCGTCATATTCGAACAATCTGAACACATCTCACAGTCACATCATACTCACCACATAGTCATCCAATCAAAAATTCCACTAACAGGGACACCAATGGACATATAAGTCCCAAAAGCACGTGCGCACACAACCGAAAGCTCCGTGCTCAGGCTACCATCAAACCCCGGCCTCAAGTCCTCCAGACTGGCCCATCATCAGCATGCCAAAATCACAACCCGTACCTCAACCATAGAATTGCAAGTCATCGTTGCACAGCTGATACCGAGCGCTCATGTGCGCCTACAAATGCGTGGAAGGAATTCAAAGAGTTACGCTTCAAGCTGAATCAATGATGCATGATAAGGAAAGAAAGATGGGAAGTATATCCTAAATGTCATGTAGCCTCTCGAAGATAGGTATGGACGTCATCATACAGATCCGCAGGACTCTACTAGACACTTGCTCATGACTTGTAGAACCTATGAACCTATAGCTCTGATACCACCTTGTCACGAACCCAAATCCACTAGTCGTGATGGAACCTAACTCAACCCGCTAGGTAAGCCAAATAGTACTATCTAATTTAAATGATATTAACAGGTCAAATAACCAATAATAATTTACTAAATTGTATATCTTTCCCAAGGAATGGTAGTACAAATTATGAGTTTCTAAGAATAGTGTTTACAAAGATGAAATGAAATAAATACATAGTCTGTTTGAAAAGTACATAAATAGAGTTTTATAGATCTAAAGCTACCACGAACAAGGGGAAGCTACAACCGAGACACAGGTACATCTTCAATCCAGCTCCCATCGAACACAACAATATCAACAGCCAACATCTGCACATAAGGTGCAGAAGGGTAGTATAAGTACAACCATCCCATTTACTCAGTAAGTAACAAACCTAACCTTAGGTTGAAAGCAATGACGAGCTAACACAAGGTCGGATCCAATACCAATATCCCACAAGAATTCATAACATCATAATACAAGTAATAGAAGAGGTATCTCAGAAGTAAAAATGCTCAGCTCGTTCGCAGTTCCAGAAAATGGTCATGTGTTTCAAGTATCTCAGTGAAAAACCCAAATCTTTTACTGAAAATGCCAAAAATACGAGTAAGCTTGAAAACTGTAATTTTCCAAATATCCTTTCCTTAATAAATAAGATGTTTCATTTTCTTTCCGGATAACAAGTGTAAAATACCTCTATATGTCCACATATCAATGTGTGTAAAAAGTCATGAATGACGTGATACCGTACAACATGAGGAAAAAAATGATCTCTATGCATGTATGTCATGTGTGCATGTTAATGCCATGTATCTCAGAGATGAATCATGTACTCACACTCTCACAGTATTCAATATCACTGTCTCACACTTTTCACTCATCATGCTCAACCACTCGGTACTGTATATGGCCCAGGGAAGATCCAGCCCAGAATATATACATCACTGACCATTACTCACTCAGTACTGAGGAAGGCCAATCCAACCCCATGGAGAAGATCCATCTCCAGGTATATAAATCTTCGGACATGATTCATGTCCAGGGAAGATCCATCCCTCAATATAATCAACCGCGCTCACTGAGGTTGTGTACAGATGGGGAGGGGCTCCTACAGCTCAAGCGCTATCATAAGCCAGATCCAGGCATAAATCAATATAATATGTTGTGGCGTGTAGCGATCCCATAATTGTCACTCATAGTCAGGCTCTCAGCCTCACTCAGTCATCAATCTCTCCAGTCTCACTCACGGGCTCACAATGTCATGAAAATAGCCCGACAATATTGATATGATTTATCAATAAACAACAAGTGAGACTGAGATATGATGACTGCATAAATATGACTGAGTACGAAATATCAATGAAATCTGTGAGATGACAACAAGAAACGACCACTATGGGTCCTAACAATATCAGCATAAAGCCTTAACATGATATTTAGCATGATTGATAGCTCAATTACTTTATCACATGGTGAAAACACAAATATCTAGAAAATAGGGCCACTATATAGTTCCATTGAAACAACGGAGTCACAATTCACAAGTTGCACGCCCACACACCTGTCACCTAGCATGTGCATCACCTCAATACCAACCACATAACACAGAATTCGGGGTTTCATACCCTCAGCACTAATTTTAGAAGAGTTACTTACCTCGAACGAGCCAATACCAATGCCGAGCAAGCCAAGCGATATTCCAAAGATGCCATCACGCGCGTTGCGACCCCCGAATGGCTCAAAACTATCCAAAAGATACTCAAATACATCAAATAAAGCCCAAGGAAACAATTCTAAAGGATAAAGATCGATTCCTCAATCAAAAACCAAAATCGGTCAAAAATCACACTCGGGACCACGGCTCGGAACCCGATAAAACTCACAAAATCCGATAACCCATTCAATTACGAGTCCAACCATACTAGTTTTAAGCAATTCCGACTCCAAATCGATATTCAAATCTCAAAAATTCATATTATGAAACTTTAAGCCAAAACCCCCAATTTCCTCTTTAAAATTCATCAACCAAAAGCTAAAATCAAAGATAGATTCATGGAGTATAACCAAACCAAGTAGAGAATACTTACCCCAATTCATATGGTGATAATTTCTTCAAGAATTGCCTCAATCCGAGCTCCACAGCTCCAACAATGTAAAAATGGTTGAAACCCTCGAAATAGAGTACTATAATCTGCCCAGGCCTCCTCTTTCGCGAACGCAGGAAATTCATCGCGATGAATAAAACTCACACTACCACAAAAGACTCTACGATGTCGCGATACACCCCACGCGAATGCGATGAACCCCGCTGCCAAAGCTTCGCGAACGCGACTAACCTTACGCGATTAGAAGAACGCTCCAATTCACAATTGTCAACCTCAACACTACGCGAACTCGATCCTCCATATGCGAACGCAGAACATACTTTGTGATTGTGAAGAAATTTTTTTTTCTGCCATCAGAATACACTACGCTTTCGCGACACTTGCCACGCGAACACGATGAAGGATTGGGACACCAGAAAACAACAGAACAAAGCAGTGCCAAAATGAAGAAGAATGATTCAAACTCAATCTGAAACACGCCCGAGTCCCCTCGGGGCCCCGTCCAAACATACCAACAAGTCTCATAATATAACACGGACCTATTCGAGGCCTCAAAACACACATAACAACATCAAAACGACGAATCACACCTCAAATCAAAATCTATGAACTTTGAACTTTCAATTTCCAAAACTCACGCTGAAACATATCAAATCATCCCGGAATGAACCCAAATTTTGCACACAAATCCCAAATGACATGAAGAAGCTATTCTAATTTTCGGAGCCACAATCCGAATCCGATAACCTCAAAGTCAACTTCCAGTAACTTATGAACTTTCCAAACCTTCAAATTTTCAATTTTTGCCAACTTGTGCTGAAACCTTCTAGAAACATCCAAATGCAAATTCGGGCATATGCCCTAGTCTAAAATTACCGTCCGGACCTAACGGAACCATCAAAACTCCGTTCCGAGGTCAAATTCAGAAAAAGTCAGACTTGGTCAACTCTTTCAACTTAAAGCTTCAACAATGAAATTCATTCTTCCAAACAGATTCTGAATAACCTGAAAATAAAAACCGACGATTCACATAAGTCATAATATATCATACGGAGCTACTTATGCCCGTAAACTACCGAGCGAAGTACAAATGCTCAAAACGACCAATCGGGTCGTTACACTTGGAATTCTAGTTTCGCCTCTGATGTACACAGCATAACCTAATGCAAGCATTAGTGACTGGTTTCACGGCTCGAACCTGTGACCTATAGGTCATACGATAATAACTTTATCGTTGCTCCAAGGCTCCCTTCACGTTGGATCAATATATTTACAAGAAAAAGAAGATGCAAAGGCAGTTTTTTTTCCTCAACATTTCAAACTAAGCACATGTTTTCTTGAAATGTCTTTGTTAATGACATGTTTATATTGGTGAAATAGAAGACAATAACTTATTAGTTTGAAAAGTCTTATATGGCTAGTCAAATGGACATAATAGTGGGCAAAGTCCTTCATTTTGGTAAGTCTTAAGATCCCACTTTTTCAGCCCACCTTTTGATTTTTTCCTCAAGTGGTCAGAGCCAATATTCAGTCAACTAACGTGTTTAAGGGATAGGAATAAAACATGTGGTGCAGGAAAAGAACAACAAGAGAAAGTATACTTAAATGCAACAAAAATATTATTTACTTTCTGCTTCTTTCCTTGTTTAGATTGTTACATATGTTATGTCAAACTATAATTAAAACGAGATTCGAGAATGTTAGCTTTAGACTATTTGTCAGTTTTCTTGATTTTCTATCAGCTTCTGATCTTTCATTCAGTTCAAGCTCAGAATCAATCCCAAGATAGTTGCCCCAAGGAATTCGAATGTGGGAGCTTTCGAAATGTGAGGTTTCCTTTTTCTGTGTCCTCACAACCTGCTTGTGGATTGTACACCATAGATTGTGATGCTAAACCAAATCCAATATTTCATTTGGAAGGAACTGTTTTTGCTGCTCTGGAACAACGGTCGTATGATGATAGCTATAGAGTTTTAGATCTTCGGCTTAATGATTTATTGACAAAAAGGAGTTGCCATTCTTTCGATCAAAGTCTATCTTTTCCAATTTCTCCTTCTGTCTCATTTAGAGCCAACGAACGCAATCTTACCTTGTTCAGATGCAACAATACCAGGAGCGCAAATGATCATTATTTTCAAGACTATCAGAAGTATACTGAATGTAGAAACTTTAGCATATACTACAAGTACCCGAGAAGAAGACAAGAAGGCTACTCGGATGCACAACAAGGAGATATTCCTGATAACTGTTCACAAATTCAATTGCCATTTCAATGGAATTCATTCTCCAAGCCCCAAAATAGTAGCTTGTTTGATATCCTAACAGCCAATTTCAGACTTGAGTGGAGCCTGTCTGAGGATTGTAGCAAATGTTATTATCAAGGAGGTCGATGTTTAGCTGACAGCAATAACAAATTTCTTTGTTCTCCCAATCCCAAAGGTAAATTTTACTTTGAATGGTCGCTTCTCTTTTTTGGAGATCTAAAAATGGACTGCTTTCATGAAACTTGTGCTCTCATTTTATCAGAAGCTGATTGCTCTCCTATGTATCATACAGTTTTATTTGGGGTTGTTGGCATTATCTTTGCAATTTACACTGTATCTGTCATTTTAATTGCATAGCTTGTGAATCCATGACAAAGAAAGAAACTTAGTAAATAATGAGCCATAAGTATTTCCAAATGTTCTGCTTGTTTGAATGCATTACTCGAGACCAGTGACGGAGCTACATAGCTCCAAGGGGTGTCAACGGATACCCCTTCGCCGAAAAAATGCACTGTTTAGATAGGTAAAACTTATTTTTTCTTATGTATATATATAGAGTACTATGTATTGCATCCCCTTGACTTCTTGGCATTCTTACTTCTTTAAATTTTGACACTCTTTAATGAAAATCCTAGCTCCGCTACTGCTCGGGAGATGTTTTTTAGAAGAATCCTGCTGGATTTTACTAGTCCATTACCATGTTTATAATCTCACCACTCTATTTGTGCTGCAGATAGTTTTTAGAAGTCCTCTCTTGATCTTGTTATGGATTTATATTGCAGCATTAGTTAGTCATAATTAACTCTCAGTTCCTTCTCCTAGTGGAACATTTATCTAACCTTTTTGTTGATTTACTTTGGTTGCAGCAAAAAGAATGTCGAAGCGAATTCTAGTGATAGGTAACTGTCTATAACTACAAATCCTTTTCATATTACTCAATGTGATCCCATATTGTCTTCTTCAACTATGTTCCACTTTTCTGTAGTCATTTTTCAAACAAAACTTGATTAGTTTCCTCTGTTGTTTGCTTCAGTCTTATCTGCAATGATTGGCTTGATCCTTTCAATTTGCCTTAGTATTTTTATCTGGCGTTTCAAGAAAGGAAAGGGCGGTTGTTTTCACATCTTCACAAGAAATACATATTCTGATCCGTCAAGGCATGATCTTGACGGCGGTAGCAAGTACTTTGGAATCCCTGTCTTTTCCTACTCTACACTTGAAGAAGCCACCAATAATTTCGATTCCTCCAAAGAACTTGGAGATGGAGGTTTTGGAACTGTATACCATGGTAATTAGCCATTATAATTCGAGTCATCAAATTCGGAAAAGCATTTGGCCAAGTTTTTGCATTATTGTATCAATACCATGAGTTGGTAACATATTTCAGTAAGCTAATAATGTACTTCTTTTATTAGGTAAACTTCGTGATGGGAGGGAAGTTGCAGTGAAACGCCTGTACGAACAAAGTTCCAAGAGGATGGTGCAATTCAAGAATGAAGTTGAAATTCTTACTCGCTTAAGGCACCAGAATCTTGTTATGCTTTATGGTTGTACATCAAGGCATAGTCGTGAACTTCTCCTCGTTTATGAATACATTCCAAATGGTACAATTGCTGATCACCTCCATGGAGATAAAGAACAGAACGGGAGTACCCTTATTTGGCCTATCCGCATGAAAATTGCCATAGAAACTGCTAGCGCTTTAGCTTATCTCCACGCTTCTGACATAATACACCGCGATGTTAAGACTAGTAACATTCTCCTTGACAACAATTTTGGTGTCAAAGTTGCAGATTTTGGGCTATCAAGACTTTCTCCACATGACGCAACTCATATCTCGACTGCTCCTCAAGGGACGCCTGGATATGTCGATCCAGAATATCATGCATGCTATCAGTTAACTAATAAAAGCGACGTGTATAGCTTTGGGGTTGTCCTTGTTGAGCTCATATCATCACTGCCTGCTGTGGATATAACAAGGCATAGGGATGAAATTAGTTTGGCTAACTATGCATTAAACAAGATTTTGAAATATGAATTTGAGGAGTTGATTGATCCATCTCTTGGTTACGCGTCCAATGCTGAAGTTAGGAGAATGACTACTTCAGTTGCAGAGCTAGCTTTTCAGTGTCTGCAACTTGAGAAGGAGATGAGGCCTACAATGGATGAAGTGCTGGAAATTCTAAAGGCGATTCGGAGGGGCGAGTTTGAAAGCCAGAAGAAAGAAGAGATTAATGTCATTGACAATGTAGATGAATCAGAAAATGAAAATGATGTAGAATTGATGAAATCCAAATTACAACTTTCGCCGAATTCTGTGAATGATAGGTGGCTTAGTGTATCTACCACAGCTACTATTAGTGGGTGAAATCCCTTAGATGTTAATAGACAGCTTCATCATTTTTCAGCTTTCACACTCTCTTGTTTCTGAGTTCATTGCCTAATTGTATCCAGAAAATATGGAGATGCCTTATGATATTCCTAGTTGCTCACTTGTCTGTGCCACCATGTCCTAATGTAGTTTGAATATGGGATTGAATTTCAAGTCGTTTACAATTCATTCAACTTGGTGGAGAAGAATCAACTGTGAAAATGAGATTGACTGAACTTTGGCCCTGATTTGAGACTTGTTTCCTCTTGTATTTGCACCAAAATTCCAAGACAAACAGAAGGGGAAGCAAGTAATATAATTGATATTGCAGAAGATGTGAACCATAGGGAGTTACACTATGATACTTATTCTGTCCATAAGACCATATAGTTAGCGCAAAAAGATGGTTTGAATTTCCTTGGTGAAAATCCATTGTTTCTTACTTGATGTTAACCGTATGATATCAGGCGTTACTTGAATTGTTCCGACTGTATGTAGAATTTATTTACACAATCAAACCACTTAAAAAGATAATTCTACGATAAACATTAATCAGTTTTCTGATAAAAAAGAAAAATGGTAAACTGACTTGCTATCTTAAATTAAACTAGTTTAATTGGAATGCAAAACTCTGAGCTGGTGTCCACTGGATGATATGATATATATGTATAAATTAGGACTCAAGCTATATAAATTTTGTATAAATATTTTATTTGAACCCATCTGACAATTATTATTTTACGACTAAAATTATATATTTTTAAAATTAAACTCGCTTGCACAAAGTCTTGGATGCGCCACTAAATCCAATAATGCTTTGGGTCCCTCGAAACAGAATAGCCGCCGAAACACTATTTACCTTCTTGCAAGTTTTCTCTTTCCACGTGTTTTGGCATATTCAAGGATATAACATAACACTCTTTTTCAACGGAGTTTATACTCCCTCGGATCGACCACAAGTGATTTTTTGGTTATTTTAGTATAAATTAAAAAAATTATTTTTAATATTAATTGACAATAAAATTAATTATATTAATATTTACTATTTCCTTTTATAAATACTCTTAGCATATACTCTAACACTATTTATTTTAAGGGTAATATAAAAAAAGATAATTAATTAATTTTTAAAATCTAAAAAAAATAACTAATTTTGAACCATAAAAAAAATCAAAAAATCAATTATTCCGGAAAAGAGGGAGTAATAAGGGCCGATTGAGCTTTTTTTTTTCCCTAAATAACATAACCCGCAAATTTTTGTTGCAGAGGTGGACAACTTCGAGCTAATAATAGGTTAATGCATATTGGGCTGGTGCAAAGCTAATTTAAAATAGCCCCAGAAAAATCTTATTTCTAAAATGTTCCAAAATTCAAAATTCACGTCCCCCCGTATTCTCTTCTCTAAAATTCTTGACGTTTTCCTCTGAAACCCTGAACATTCGCTCAGAATCCGTGACGTAGTTCTTTATCCCCTTTACTTAAAAGGGCCAAATCTTCTCCTTTATTCTTCAATTTGTTATAAATATATATTATATTACGAATGTTCATTTAGTATTTCATTATAAATAAGTTTTCTAAAAAAGGTTTATTTATATGCGACTTCGCCGTAAATATGTTTATCTATTTAGTACTCTATTGGAAATAAACATCCTGAATCAGCTTATCATTTCGGTACTCCGTTATGGATAAATATTAGCTCTGGTAGAAGATTATCTATATCTGGTGCAGTAGCAACTTGGAGTAGCAGCTTACACAACAGCTTGCAGTAACAGCTTCCCTTTCTTCTATAAATAGAGGAGATTTTAGTTCATTATCTACATCAGTTAGAAAGTTGAATAATATATCACTCTCTTTCTATACTTGTCTTTGATTAATTTACTTTACTGTCATTATTTTATAACACGATATCAACACGAGCCTCTATGTTTGAATATATAGTTATCTCTAACTAGAGATAATTTGGAGCAAAAGACGATAGAAGCCAAAGCTGCCTTAGGTAGATGTACTTAGAAATCTCATAACTTCGAACACGGTTCGTTTCAAATCTTGCTTTCACATGTTAAGTATTTTATGTATGTACGGCTATTATTAACTACAAACGCTATGATGCTCTAACAATTTTGTTTTATCCATGTGAGCAATATTGCATCTTGATATAGAGCTCCAATCAATGTATATGGCTAATGATTAAGGAGGATGGTACCCATACAAGGACTATAGCACTAACATATATATAGCCATCACTATTTACTTCTCTAATTAATTTTTCAAGTTTCATTTACGCTTTGGCAGCTATGTCCTTTAATATTATATCATTACTTGTCTAATGAAAGCATATTTAAATTGTCAGCTGGATAACAATATAAGGTCCGCTTAAACTCCGATAGAATTTCCAAAAAATATACAACCATCAGAAGTGATTGTGTTTCTTATATCTTATTGTAATTAAATTTTGTTAATCATCGAAAGTGATATGTGCCTATGACCACTAAAAGTAATAATTTGGGGTTGCTATGGTTACAATGAAGATAAGCTAGAGAAATATTCTCTATTACATGCACGCCTTGATTTGCTCCCAAAGTAGTAAATATTTTAAAAGAGGTTGAAGCATTACAATTTGATGTTATTAATGCGGGTTCAGATAATTATGTTCGATTTCCTGAAGGATGAGAATTTTCGATAATATTAATCCATTCCCTAAAGTGAACGTGACAATATTAATAAAGCTTGTAAATATAAAAGCGCTCTTAATGTAAATATATTACGATTCACTTCCAGAAGAGGTAATATGATTGAGAGAATACATACTCAATATTTCGTATTTTAAATTTGCTCCTGAAGTAGTAAAACAATTAAAATTTTCTTCCAAAGCAGGAAAATATTATGAAACTCTGTCTTTCTGTGCGTAAATAAAATAGTGAGCTATTCAAAGTTATTTTTGAAGCACATTTTTGTTCCCTAAAGTGAATGAAGAAATGTCACAACTCACCTCCGGAAGAGCTACAATAACAGATGATATAAATATTAATTTTGTGGCATAAAGATCATTGTCGCACGTACTTGTTGTACGTAAAACATCTTGGATAATTTTATGATTTATCATTCTAAGGCAAAAGCATTCTTGTAGAATGCTTTCTACTACAACACATTAATATATTATGGTTAGTTATTGAGTTCTCCGAAGTGTATCTTTCTTTAAAATATGCAATGACTATGTGGTTGCTGTATTGATACAAAATATTCAGATGTTAATGGTGTTTCTCCGTGAAGGAGATATTTGTCACAAAGTTAGTGGTAGGAATATTAAAATTTTTAATTTTCGTCATTTATAAATTTAGAATTAGTTTTATATTGTTCATTTGATTATGGTTTTCTCTCGTGACACTAAAAGTGTCTGAGCAATATTTGATAGTAAAAAATATATTAAAAACTCCTGAAGAGCTAACTGCTTGTCTAGAAGACACATGATACCAGTAATGTCTTATAAATATTAGATCGTGGATAATAAATGAAGGCTCTCGAAGAGCTTATATACAAATATGTCATTCATATTATATGATTATAGTCAAAATATATGTTGTAGTAAACCTGAAGTTTACTAATACAAATGGCTATCATATTGAGACTACAAATGACTGGAAGATTGAAAATCTTCATGTTTCCACAATCATATGGAGTAAAATAATATGTATGTGAGAGGTGACCTGCCTTATTATTTAATTTGTACTATATCATATACCACAGTAAACTAGAAGTTTACTAATACAAAAGTTGTCAGGGTAAACTAGAAGTTTTACTGAGGAAAAAGTAGCTACAGTAAATATAACGACCCGACTGGTCATTTTGTGTTCTAGGACCCCGTGCTCCTAAATGAGACTCCCCGTAGCTTCTTTTACTGATTTATAACTTACGGGGACAGGTGGTTCGAGGTTTGGAGGAGTTTGGAGTAGTATTAGAACACTTAGTTCCTTACAGTTGGCCTTAAAGGCTAAGTTTGACTTCAGTCAATATTTTCAGTAAACGACCCCTGAATTGAGATCCGAAGATTCCAGTAGGTTCGTATGATGATTTCTTACTTGGGCGTGCATTCGGAACGGATTTTGGATGACCCGGGAGCGTTTCGGCGCCAAATAGTGAAGTAAGAATGTCTTTAAGTTCAAATTGAGGTTTAGAACGTGTTTTTGTGTTATCGAGGCCCAAACGCAATTCCGAGATCGAAAATAGTTCTGTTATACCATTTATGACTTGCTCGTAAAATTTGGTGTCATTCCGAGTAGTATAGATATGGTTCGGCATGTTGAAAGCAAACTCAGAAACTTGAAGCTCTTAAATTTGATCTGATAGGTTTTGAGGGGTGATTTTTAGATTTAGCGTTGTTTCGGGTGTTTCGGAGGCTCGATAAAGTCCATATTATGATTTAGGACTTGTTGGTATATTTGGACGGGGTCTCGGGTGAGCCCAGATACCATTCGGGAATCGAGCGAGGCAAAACCAGCCTAAAATGATTGCTGGTGCACCAGGTCTGGTGCGACCGCACCTGCGGAGGTCCAGTCGCAGGTGCGAGACCGCTCCTGCGGTCCCAGCCTCGCAGGTGCGACTCCCTGATAGAGTTGCCAATTTCCGCAGGTGCGGACCACTTTCCCGCAGAAGCGGAGCCGCAGGTGCGGACTTTGCTTCGCAGGTGCGAAACCAGGCCACCTTCCCCTCATCCGCAGGTGCGAGAATTTCCTCGCAGATGCGAGACCGCAGGTGCGGTCCTCGAGCCGCAGGTGCGAAAAGCCTGAAGGCAGTGCACTTCCTTTTAAACACGGACTTAGCCATTTTTGACCACTTTTCTTCATTCTTGGGCTATTTTGAGGGCATGCAAGAAGGGTATTCGACCTAGCTACTGAGAGGTAAGTAATTTATATCATGAATTTAGCTTATTACTTGAATTGTTAGGTTGATTAACACCACAATTTGTAAAAAATATGGGTTAGAGTAAAAACCTGGGTTTTTGACAAAAATGAGAAATGACCAAAAAATTTGTTGAGGAACCAAACAAAAACCATATAATATTTATCCTTAGACCATGGGTGATATTTTCCTTCAAAAATTTCCGGAATCCGAGCATGTGGGCCCGGAGATGTATTTTGGGATTTCGCAATTTGGGTTGAAATAATCATTTAAATAAGGGAATTTCATACTTTCGAGTATAGATTGATTTATTTATGGAATATTTGACTAGTTTCAAGTCCTTGTGCGACAAATTTGGAGTTTCGGGCACTCTTGACCCGGGAAGTAGACTTGACGCGAGGTAAGTCTCCTTTCTAACCTTGCAAGAGGGAATTTTCCCCATAGGTAAATTAAATGGTAATGTGTCATTGTTGTGGGGGACTACGTACGTGCGAGGTGATGAGAGCCCATGCGTAATCACTATTATTGTTATGTCCGGGTAGTTAGGCCCACACCATGCTATGTGAATTCCATTAAATTGAGTTATATGCTTTGTAACTTCATTGTATGCAACTTTGTTTTTAAGAAATCCAAGAATTTGATGATTTAAAGGAAATTTTTATTTGAAAATAATTGGAATAAATATGTTGTATTTTCATGCGACCGCTTCGCAATTTATATCACGCGGGCGGAGTGATTCTTTCCCCTACTCTCATGGAAGCGGGCCATACGCCACGGCGGGTATTGATAGATGCATCTATGGTTCGCGTCGTTCGACCCTTCGGCAGTGCATAATTATTATTATTATGTTGTCCCTGGCCGGATGTCCTTATTCCACTATGCGCATGCTATTTGCCTGATATCGTTTATGATTGTTTTGCTGTGAGTTAGCCTGGAAGATTGAACTGAAAACTTGTAAATTGATGCTTCACTACATATTTGGATTTTATTTCGATTCGATATTTATTTTCTTACTATTCATGCTTACTTATTGTCCTCATTTAAATTCTCACATAAATATATTGTTTGGACCCTAGTAAGTGTCAAGTTGACCTCTCGTCACTACTTCTTCGAGATTTGGCGGGATACTTACTGGGTACATATTGTTTATATACTCATGCTACGCTATGTACTTAATTGTACAGGTTCTGAGGCAGGTGCATCTGGATTTCAGTCCGGAGCTCGTCGCTGAGTTTTTACTGGTCGATGCTTCACGGTAAGCTGCTCTTCTTGGCGATTTCCAGCAGCACTCCGGAGCTATCTTTTGTTATTTCTGTCTATACTTACTCGGACAGTAGGATAGGCTTTCATTCTTTTGATATCATTCTACTAGATGCCTGTAGACTTGTGACACTAGTTTCTGGCACACACACGCGAGTAGACTTTATTTTGGGATGTAATCGTAAATTATGACTTCATGATTATTTATTTTGCATGAAATTTCCTAAGTTATCCATTTCTACTTAATTTCTCAAAACTAAGTTAAGCAAGTATTGAAAAATGTTTTGGTAAACTACTTGCAATCACTAGTAGATAATAGTCGACTTGCCTGACGGCGGTGTTGGGCGCCATCGCGACCTATGTTAGGATTTGGGTCGTGACGACATGGTATGAGAGCTCTAGGGTCACGTAGGTCTCACAAGTTACGGGCAAACCCAATAGAGTCTTGCGGATCGGTGCAGAGACGTCTGTATTTATCTTCGGGTGGCTATAGAGTGTTAGGAAATCTCTATTTATTAATCTTCTATCGTGCATTCGATGGTATACTAAAAATCTCACTCTTCTATTCTTTCACAGATGGTGAAGACGCGAGCAGCTGATGTTCCAGACCTGGGAGGGACCGCTACCCCCGTCATCCGAGGTCGTGGCATAGATCGGAGGAGGGTACCGGCCCGAGGTAGGGGATGAGGGCGTCCCAAGAATGTACCAGTCGCACCCTCAGTGGATCTAGTAGAGGACCTCATCACTGAGGAGCAGGGCGAGGTGCCCGCAGCAGATCCTGCCCCTTTAGATTTTACGACAGCGCCAGTATTTCAGGAGGTCATGGGTCGTATGATGCGGTTCATGGACACCATGACTCAGGCTGCACAGGCCGCTGGACATGCATCTGCAATATATCAAACCCCGGTTACACTGCTCGTGGGCGGGGTTCAGCCAGTAGCAGCAGCGGCACCTGAGCCCAGACTAGCTGCAGACGGCGATCCCGCAGAAGTTCTTAGACAGATGGACCAGGTTGCACCCTCTTGTCTATGGAGGTGAGCGTCATGAGGATGCACAGGAATTTATTGGTAGGTGCAGGGACAGACTTCACAACATGAGGATACTTGAGTCTCATGGAGTCGACTTCACTACTTTTCAGCTAGAGGGCAGGGCCCGTAGATTGTGGCAGTCCTATATTCTTAGCAGACCGGTAGATTCCCCTCCCATCACTTGGGAGCAGTTCACTCAATTATTCCCGGACATGTATATTCCACCCTCTGAGAGGGAAGAGCTGCGGTATCAGTTGGAGCAGATGGAGCAGGGTCAGATGTTAGTGACCGACTACGAGGCTAGGTTTTCTGAGTTGTCTCGTCATGCACTCATGATACTGCCTATTGACACAGAGAGAGTGAAGAGATTTGTATATGGGTTACATCCAGGTATTAGGGCCAACATGACCCGAGAGGTGGAGATGGGGACTCCTTATCAACTTGTGGTAGAGATTGCTCGCCGGATCGAGGGTTATCGGTCCAGGAGTAGAGATCAGGGTCAGCAGGATAAGAGGGCCAGATTTTCTAGGGATTTCAGAGGTGCTCCAGCTAGGGGCAGAAGTCAGTTTGGAAGGGGCCAACCTAGTAGCCCCCGTATTCAGCACCACCACCACCTCCACGAGGAGTCCCAGCGAGGCCTTATTTCAGCTCCATGCCGGAGAGTTCTTACCGTCCACCAGCTATTCAGGGTTCCTCCGGTGGGTATTCTGGTCATCAGGGGTCTACCAGTCCTTATTTCAGTGTTATGTTCCTACCATCCTCCCGCTATTCAGGGTTCTTCTTCAAGGCAGCAGGCCATGTTGCCGGGAGGTTGTTACGAGTGTGGGGATCCAAGTCATCTGAAGAGGAATTGTCCCAAGCTTCGGGGCAAGGCAGTGCAACAGGGTCACCAGCCGATGAGGCCAGCACCAGCGGTTCGGCCACCTAGAGGTGGAGGGAAGGCTGGTAGGGGTCGTCCAAGAGGTGGAGGCCAGGTAGGGGAGCCTAGTCAACTCTTGTTTATTCTGGGGGAGGTCAGTCATCCGGCGCTCCAGCTAGATTCTATGCAATTTTGGCCAGATCAGATGCAGTGGCTTCAGATGCCGTGATCACAAGTATTATTTCAGTATGCGGTATAGATGCATCGGTATTATTCGATCCAGGGTCCACTTATTCATATGTATCAGCCTTATTTGCTCATTCCCTGGATATTCCTCCTGAGTCCTTGGGTACTCCTATTTATGTGTCCACTCCTGTGGGCAATTCTGTGGTTGTGGACCGGATTTATCGGTCCTGTGTGGTTACATTCTGTGGGTTCGATACCAGAATGAACTTCTAGTTGCTTGATATGGTTGATTTTGAGGTTATCCTGGGCATGGATTGGTTGTATCCCTATCATGCAATTCTATATTGCCATGCCAAGACTGTTACTCTAGCCATGCCTGAGTTGCCGAGATTGGAGTGGAGAGATTTCTCAGTTAGTGCCGCTAGTCGGGTCATTTCTTTCCTGAAGGCTCGACATATGGTCAAGAAGGGTTGTTTGGCTTATGTTGCGTATGTGCGGGACACCACCGTCGAGTCTCCGACGATTGATTCAGTACCAATAGTCCGAGAGTTTGATGATGTATTCCCTTCAGACCTTCCAGGCATGCCACCGGATCGTGACATCAATTTCTGCATTGACTTAGCTTCGGGCACCCAACCCATATCTATTCCCCCTTATCGCATGGCTCCAAAGTAATTGAAGGAACTGAAAGAACAGCTCGAGGAATTATTGGCTAAAGGGTTTATCCGACCGAGTGTATCGCCTTGGGGTGACCCAGTGCTATTTGTGAAGAAGAAGAATAGGACTATGTGGATGTGTATTGACTACCGCCAGTTGAAAAAGGTCACCATCAAGAAAAAATACCTGTTGCCGCGTATCGATGATTTGTTTGACTAGTTGCAGGGTGCGTGGGTGTTTTCTAAGATTGACTTGAGATCGGGGTACCATCAGTTGAAGATTCGGGACTCGGATGTTCCGAAGACTGCCTTTCGTACGAGATATGGTCACTATGAGTTCCTGGTGATGTCCTTTGGCTTGACTAATGCCCAGCAGCATTTATAGACTTGATGAACAGGGTGTTCAGGCCTTATATTGATTCTTTTTTCATCGTCTTCATTGACGACATTCTGATTTACTCACGTAGCCTGGGGGACCACGAGCAGCATTTGAGGGTGGTGCTCCAGACTTTGCAGGAACAGAAGCTGTATGCTAAGTTCTCCAAGTGTGAGTTTTGGTTGGATTCTGTGGCATTCTTGGGGCATGTGGTATCCGGAGAGGTGGTATCAAGGTTGATCCTAAGAATATTGAGGAAGTTCAGAGTTGGCTATGCCCGACTTCAGCTACAGAGATCAGGAGCTTCTTGGGTCTAGCAGGTTATTATCGCCGATTTGTGGGGGGCTTTTCCTCTATTGCAGCCCCTCTGACTAGGTTGACCCAGAAGAATGCCCCATTTCGATGGTCCGACGAGTGTGAGGTGAGCTTTCAGAAGCTCAAGACAGCATTGACCTCAACACTAGTTCTAGTGTTGCCTTCCGATTCTGGGATGTATACGATTTATTGCGATGCTTCACGCGTCGGGTTAGGTTGTGTGTTGATACAGGAGGGGAGATTTACTGCATATGCTTCGCGACAGCTGAAAGTTCATGAGAAGAATTACCTTGTGCACGATCTGGAGTTGGTGGTGATTGTTCATGCTCTTAAGATTTGGAGGCATTATTTGTATGGGGTGCCTTGTGAGGTTTATACAGACCACCGCAGTTTGCAGCACTTGTTCAGGCAAAGGGATCTCAATTTGAGTCAGCGCAGGTGGCTTGAGTTGTTGAAGGATTATGACATCGCCATTATTTATCATCCGGGCAAAGCGAACGTGGTGGCAGACGCCTTAAGCAGGAAGGCGGAGAGTATGGGTAGTTTGGCTTTCATTTCAGCAAGGGAGATACCTCTATCTTTGGACATTCAGTCCTTGGCTAATCGCCTGGTGAGGTTGGAACGTTCTGAGCCCAGCCGGGTTCTTGCATGTGTGATGGCTCAGTCTTCATTATTGGGGGAGATCAAGACCAGCAATATGATGATCCGCACTTAGTGGCTCTCCGAGGGACAGTGGTTCAGGGTGGTGCCAAGGAGGTTTCTATTGTCGAGGATGGTATTCTTAGACTTCAAAGTCGCTTATGTGTCCCTAATGTTGATGGCTTGAGGGAGAGGATTCTAGAGGAGGCTCACAATTCACGGTATTCTATACATCATGGTGCTACGAAGATGTATCGTGACCTGAGGAGCACTACTGGTGGAGGCGGATGAAGAAAGACATAGTGTAGTTTGTGGCTAGATATCTAAATTGCCAGCAGGTTAAATATGAGCACCAGAGGCCAGGAGGCCTACTTCAGCAGATGCCTATACATGAGTGGTAATGGGAGTGCATCACTATGGACTTCGAAGTTGGGTTATCTCGGACTTTGCGGAAGGTTAATGCGGTTTGGGTCATTGTGGACAGGTTGACGAAGTCGGCGCATTTCACTCCAGTAGCTACCACTTACACTTATGAGGGGTTGGCCCAGATCTACATTCGGGAGATAGTTTGGTTGCACGGTGTGCCTGTGTCCATTATATGAGATCGAGGTCCTCAGTTCACCTCGCACTTCTGGAGAGCCGTGTAGAGTGAGTTAGGAATCCGGGTAGAGCTCATCACAACATTTCACCCTTAGACCAACGGGCAGTCGGAGTGGACAGTTCAGATATTGGAGGACATGCTCAGAGCATGTGTGATTGAATTTGGAGGGCAGTGTGACCAGTTCTTGCCTTTGGCCGAGTTTTCTTATAATAATAGTTATCGTCCAACATTGAGATGGCTCCATTTGACGCCTTTTATGGTCGGCAATGTCGATATCCCATTGGGTGTTTTGATCCTGGAGAGGCTAAGCTAGATGGCACCGATCTGGTGAAGGATGCTTTGGAGAAGGTGAAGTTGATTCAGGAGAGACTTCACACAGCACAGTCCAGACATAGGAGTTACGCGGATCAGAAGGCGCGTGATGTATCATTTATGGAGGGCGAGAAGGTTTTGTTGAAGGTCTCACTGATGAAGGGTATTATGAGGTTTGGGAATAAGGTAAAGTTGAGCCCGAAGCTTATAGGCCCATTTTAGGCGTTGAGACGAGTCGGGGAGGTTTCTTATGAGCTTGTTTTACCTCCCAGTTTATCAGGGGTTCATCCGGTCTTTCATGTGTCCATGCTCCGAAGGTATCACGCCGACTTCTCTCACGTGGTAGATTTCAGTACCATTCCACTAGATGAGCGGTTAGGCTATGAGGAGGAGGCAGTTACTATCATTGACAGGCAGGATCGCCAGTTGAGGTCCAAGAGGGTTTCCTCCGTAAAGGTCCAGTGGATGGGCCAACTACTCGAGGAGGCGACTTGGGAGTCCGAGGAGGACATGCGGAGCATATATCCACACTTATTCAGCACTTCAGGTATGATTCTAGACCCGTTCGAGGATGAATGTTTGTTAAAGACGTGGAGAATGTAACGACCCGACTGGTCGTTTTATGTTCTAGGACCCCGTGCCCCTAAATGAGACTCCCTGTAGCTGCTTTTACTGATTTATGACTTGCGGGGATGGGTGGTTCGAGGTTTGGAGGAGTTTGGAGTAGTATTGGAACACTTAGTTCCTTAAGGTTGGCCTTAAAGGCCAAGTTTGACTTCACTTAACGTTTTCAGTAAACGACTCCGGAATCAAGATTCGAAGATTCCAGTAGGTTCGTATGATGATTTCGGACTTGGGCGTGCGTTCGGAACGAGTTTTGGATGAGCCGGGAGCGTTTCGGCGCCAAATAGTGAAGTAAGAATGTCATTAAGTTCAAATTGAGGTTTAGAATTTTTTTGTGTTATCGAGGTCCGAACGCAATTCCGAGATCGGAAATAGTTTGGTTATGCCATTTATGACTTGCTCGCAAATTTGGTGTCATTCTGAGTAGTATAGGTATGGTTCGGCATGTTGAAAGCAAAATCATAAACTTGAAGCTCTTAAGTTTGATCCAATAGGTTTTGAGGGGTAATTTTCAGATTTAGCACTCTTTCGGGCGTTCCGAAGGCTCGAGCGAGTCCGTATTATGATTTAGGACTTGTTGGTATATTTGGACGCAGTCTCGGGTAGGCCCAGATGCCATTCGTGCATCGAGCGAGGCAAAAACCACCCTAAAATGACTGCTGGTGCACCAGTGGTGCACCAGGTTTGGTTCTACCGCACCTGCGGAGGTCCAGTTGTAGGTGCGACACCGCTCTTGTGGTCCCAGCCTCGCAGGTGAGACTCTTGAGGGAGTTGCCAATTTTCGCAGATACAGACCCCTTTCCCGCAGAAGCTGAGCTGCAGGTGCGGACTTTGCTTCGCAGGTACGAAACCAGGCCACCTTCCCCTCATCCACAGGTGCGAAAATTTCCTCGCAGATGCAAGACCAGTAGGTACGGTCCTCGAGCCGCAGGTGCAAAAAGCCTGAAGGCAGTGCACTTCCTTTTAAACACGGACTTAGCCATTTTTGACCATTTTTTTTCATTCTTGGGCGATTTTGAGGGCATTCAAGAAGGGTATTCGACCTAGCTACTGAGAGGTAAGTTATTTCTACTATGAATTTAGCTTATTACTTGAATTGTTAGGTAGATTAACACCAAAATTAATAGAAAACATGGGTTAGAGTAAAAACCTAGGTTATTGAAAAAAATGGGAAATGACCAAGAAATTCGTTGAGGAATCAAACAAAAACCATATAATATTGATCCTTAGACCAAGGGTGATATTTTCCTTCAAGAATTTCCGGAATCCGGGCATGTGGGACCGAGGGGTGTATTTTGGGATTTTGCAATTTGGGTAGAAATAATCATTTAAATAGGGGAATTTCATACTTTCATGTATTTATTGATTTATTTATGAAATATTTGACTAGTTTCGAGTCCTTGGGCAACAAATTTGGAGTTTCGGGCACATTCTTGACCCGGGAAGTAGACTTGACGCGAGGTAAGTCTCCTTTCTAACCTTACAAGAGGGAATTTTCGCCATAGGTAAATTAAATGGTAATGTGTCATTGTTGTGGGGGACTACGTACGTGCGAGGTGACGAGAGCCCGTGCGTAGTCACTATTATTGTTATGTCCGGGTAGTTAGGCCCACACCATGCTATGTGAATTCCATTAAATTGAGTTATATGCTTTGTAACTTCATTGCTTAGGCCCGGGTAGTTAGGCCCACACCATGCTATGTGAATTCCATTAAATTGAGTTATATGCTTTGTAACTTCATTGCTTAGGCCCGGGTAGTTAGGCCCGTGGGCGGAGTGATTCTTTCCCTTACTTTCATGGGAGCGGGTCGTACGCCACGACGGGTATTGATAGATGCATCTATGGTTCGCGTCGTTCGACCCTTCGGCAATGCACAATTGTTATTATTATTATGTTGGCCCATGCCGGATGTCCTTATTCCACTATGCGCATGCTATTTGCCTGATATCGTTTATGACTGTTTAGCTGTGAGTTAGCCTGGAAGATTGAACTGAAAACTTGTAAATTGATGTTTCACTACATATTTGGATTTTATTTTGATTCTATACTTATTTTCTTGCTATTCATGCTTACTTGTTGTCCTCATTTAAATTATCACCTAAATACACTGTTTGGACCCTTATAAGTTGTATTGTTAAAAAAGAGTTTCACACGTAAGCCAACTCTTGACAACTCAGCTAGTTATGTGGACACAGGAGAACACGACAACTGGATGTGATTCTTTGAAGAGGTACGAAACAAAGAAGCACGATTCAATAAACCCTCGAGCTCATCAGCCACGAAAAACTCGCTCCAATCGAGACAAGGAAGGGACACGGTCATAGTGAATCTAGACAGAGTTACAGATAGATTCAGGAATCCCCAATAAAAATCCCAGACGTTATGTAACCTTCACATAATAGTTACGGTTGCCCTTGGTAACGCCTCATTAATGTAATAATTAGTCATTAATGAGCAATTATTGCAAGAACCAAACGTCATATTAAGAAACCTCCTATATAAAGGAAGGACATATAACTTGTAAGGACATCTGATTTTGGAATACAATCTACTTTGCTTTTCTATATTTCTGCAATATTGTCTATTACTCGTTTCTCTTTATTTATTATTATTTCCTTGATTATCAGGTCTCCGTGTTCATCCTAGAAATAGCTTTGGTCAAAGGATCTAATTCTTTGGTTAAACAAATTGGTTCCGTTACCAGGAATTCTGATAATCTTTGTTCATTTTTTCATTGATATCCTCTAAAACGATGTCGAACTCCAACGACAACAACCTACAGAGGAATGGAACACCAGTCCATCACCTCAACGATCCCCTCGTGTTTCAAGGGAACCGTCCCCAGAAAGATCTGACGACAAAAACAATCATAATGAGCAGACGATAGAACAAGATTGAATAAGGAAAATGATTGAAGACTACGTGGGACAAGCTTTGCAAGAATTTTCAAGGGGATTACCAACAGCACCTCCTGCATCACTGACACCACTTTTAAACAATACGGTCACCGAGGAAAATCCTAAGTCTGGATTGGTAAATTCGGCAAGGGGCAATACCCCTAACGAATCTCTCGAAGCAAGACCAGGTATGACTAATAACTCAAAATTACAAAATTTACTGCTAACCATGCAGAAACAAATGAAGGAGCAGAACGATCGCATCGAACAAATTCCTGGAGTACCGCCTATTATCAAAGGCATTGATGTTGATAGGTATTCTCAACAACCTTGGAAGCCAAGTGCATCACCCTTGCCTATACCCAAGAAGTTTAAAATTCCTGACGTTCCCAAATATGATATAACAACTGACCCACGTGATCATGTGACTGCTTTCACTACTGGAGTAAAAGGCAACGACATAACAAAACAAGAGATTGAATCAGGCCTTGTCAAAATATTTGGGGAAACACTTACCAAAGGAGTCGTAACTTGGTATTCTCTTCTGCCTGAAAATTCTATTGACTCTTTTGTTGAGCTTGCAGATTCATTTATAAAAGCACACTCTGGTGCACAAAAAGTTGAGAAAAGAATGGAAGACATATTCAAAATAAAACAAGGAGACACAGAACTACTCCATGAGTTTGTAGACAGGTTTCAACGAGAAAGAATGCAATTACCCAGGGTGCTTGATAATTGGGCAGCCATGGCATTTGCAAGCAACCTAAATGATAAAAGCTCAGAATCCACGAGACGACTTAAAAAAAGTATAAGAGAATTCCCCGCTACAACATGGAATGATGTATATAACAGGTATAGTACTAAACTCAGAATAGAAGAAGATATCATTGCGTTCAAGAGATGAAGATCATTCCAGATCCAGACATCCTGAATCAGACAGAAGATCAGGTAAAAACAGGTACGATCCTTACTTAGGACCCTCGGGACGTGATATTCGTTCCAGGTTCGAAAATACTAGGTCAGACTATAGACCACTAGGAAGAGACGTAGTCTCATCCTCATCTAGATCTAGAAAATATCGAGATGAACGACCTAGAGGTAATACCCGAATTGGGGATCATACCTTTAATGTAAGTACTACTGAGCTTGTCNAAATGCCTGGCTAACGCCAGGCTAGGGCTGGCGTTTCAGCCCAAACGCCTGGCTAACGTCAGGGTAGGGCTGGCATTTCAGCCCAAACGCCTGGCTAACGCCAGGTAGGGTCAGTGTGTTTGGCTCTGTCGCCCGGCTATCGCTCGGGTGTCTCCTTTTGCGTATTTTTCGATGTATTTACATCCTTTTAGCTCCATTTCCATCTCCACTTCACCTACACATGAAATAACCTCCATTAAGCACATAACAAGTGTATTTTTATCATTAATGCGCATAAAATATAAGGTATATCACATGTTAAACTATGCAATTTAGTCTCGCATCAGATACCATGCATAATTTATCTATATTGTGAGGTGAGAGTAAAAGCACGAAGGGTGATGCCGTGCATTCTTATTTATAATCTGGTGAGGATGAGATTAAAAGCACGAAGGGTGATGCCGTGCAAGTTTCCTTTCTATTTTAATTGCTTAAATTGTTGTTGATCACTGTCTATTTCTGTCTTACTGTTTTATCTCACTCCTTATGTTAAATTCCCCACTGTATGCTCCCTTCCCATTATTTTTTGTTTACTTTTCTTTGATTGTTGTTGTTTTAACTAGCATGATCATACATGTCCAGGTTTTGTTTGTGGTTTCCTGTCCTAGCCTCGTCACTACTTCGCCGAGGTTAGGCTCGAAACTTACCAGTACATGGTGTCGGTTGTACTGATACTGCACTCTGCACTTCTTGTGCAGATCCAAGTTTATGTCCGAGCTGAGTTCGAGTTAGAGTTGACATTTTTACACAGGGACACGAGGTAGATCTGCCGACGTCCGCAGATTTCTGGAGTCTCTTCCTTATTTTTAGTTGTTGTTTTCTTTAGTTCAAAACATGTATAAATTTTCTTTCAGCCAAATACTTGTAGTAAATTCATAGTAGTTCGTGAATTGTGACTCCAAACCCGGGGTAGCTAGATATTAGTATTAGTTTCGCAGTATCACTTTACTAATTTATTTACTACTTTTGGTATCATATATTGGATAGTAGTAACATTTCTTATATGTCTTAATTGTTTTAAAGTCGTAACCTTCTAACGTTGTCTTGCCTAGCACGTATAGTGTTAGGCGCCATCACGGTCCCGGCGATGGAAAATCGGGTCGTGACATCAGGCCCCAACCTTAGGGAGCGCAAGTGGCATTCAACCGAGATACATACACTTAGGGTTCGGTGGTGTTGGGTTATCTTACCCTGTGACGACATCACGTATACTGACTGTCCAATCTCACGATGTGTATGCACTTATAGATCCTGGTTCCACCTTGTCATATGTTACTCATTGTGTTGCTATAGAATTTGGGATATAACCAGAATAGCTTCATGAATCGTTCTCTGTATCTACTCAAGTTGGTAGATCTATTGTGGTCACACGGGTTTACAGGGATTGTAATGTCACAGTACGTGGTCGAGACACCACAGTCGACGTCATTGAATTTGTGATGGTGGATTTTTATATGATAATGGGGATGGATTGGCTTCACTCATGTTTTGCCAAGCTTGATTGTCGAACCAGAACTATTAGGTTAGTGTTTCCCAACGAGTCAGCCATTGAGTTGAAGGGGGATGATGTTGTGACAAAGGGTAGGTTTATTTCTTACCTTAAGGCCATGAAGATGATTAACAAGGGGTGTATCTACCATTCTGTCCAAGTCACGGATGCCGAGGCTGAGGCACTGACACTTGAGTCTGTGCCGGTTGTGAATGAATTTCTAGAGGTCCTTCCTATTGAGCTTCCTATGATCCCACCAGATAGGGATATTGATTTTGGAATCGATGTGTTGCCAGGCATGAAATCTATATCAATTTTATTATTTTTAGTTATTAGTATAGTACTGTGTCGCAAACATATGGTTCTAAGTATGTCATGAATATGAATTATTCTACTTAAAGCCTTCAACATATATAAATATCCATAAAAGAGAACGAATCCATCTTGCTTAAGATTAATGCGTTAATTTTGATTTTTTAAATATGGTTTACTTTTCTTCTAAAATTAATACTTAAATATTAATGTACCCTCTGTTGGTATTACTTATATTTGGTAATCCAAAGTCAAAGCTTTGTAGTCCCTTTTCCTTCTTTACTTCTTTGTTTTTGTTTTGTGAAAGACAAAGTGTTCTATTGTGAAAAGTTTCTTTCTTCTATTTATATTGAATTACTCTTTGTTGGGCTGGTAAAGAGCTAGTAAAAGGGAGTGGTCTCGCACACATGAGAAATTAGTCCTGAAGGCAAAACGGGTCGATTTGCCCCCTGCGCGCGAGATATACAACTGTGTTTAATTTTTGTAACAAATGTGGTTAATTTTTGTAGTAGATCCATCTTTAATTTCTGTAACATATACATATTAATTTCTTCATCTATAACCGTCCAACAACTTTGCCTATAAAAGACAATCTCCTTTGTGAATTATCTAACACAGAAAATACCTTCATCTTTATTTCTTTCTGGGTAATTATTTTGTAGAAATTCCCAACTTCCAGCCACATGTTGGAGGTGTTGTGGAACCTTAGGGAGCGACCGGTCTTAACGATTTGTACAGTCATACCGAAATCACTTGAGAAAGAATAACGAATCCAGTATTTCTCAAACTGAATATGCTAAGATAATTGGTAGTGTAATATTTCTCAAGAATTATATACGACTTAATATTTCTTATGTTGTTAGTAGATTGAGTAGGTATACTCACAAACCCAGTAGTGAACACTGGAATGCTTGTCATCGTTTGCTAAGGTATTTGAGAGGTACTATGGATTGGTGTTTGCATTTTAATGAATTTTCTACTATTTTAGAAGGATTTTGTGATGCAAACTGAGTTACTGACAATGATGGATTTAGATCCACTATTGGCTATGTGTTTACTTTGGGTGCAGGTGGTATTTCATGGACGTCTTCAAAACACACTTATATAGCACGATCACTATGGAGTCTGAATTCATTGCTCTTGAGTTGGAAGGGCAAGAAGCTGAGTGGTTGAGAAGCTTACTGGCAGACGTGTCTTTGTGAGGAAGACAAGCTTCACCAGTTTCTCTACATTATGACTCAGAGGCGGCAATTGGAATTGCCAAAAGTAGTGTGTAGAATAGAAAAAGAAGACATATCCATATTAGACATGGTGCGGTAAAATAATTGTTAAAACATGGTGTTATTTCCTTGGAATATGTAAGGTCCAAAAGAAATTTGGTGGATCCTTTAACCAAGGGTCTGGCAAGGAGATTTATCCTTGAATCGTTGAGAGGGATAAGGCTAAAGCCCATGGATTGATGAAGTATGGTGGATACCCGTTTGTGGTCCAACAAAGACATATGAGACCTCAATATGCACTACATTTCCTATCCCTATGGCATGTGGTAGCGCTTTATATGGTTGAGCTTATTTTGTTCTTAATGATTCCATAGCCTTAAGGTGGTCTATGTGTAGATAGACTTGATGGAATTACCTACACGCGTGTAAATATGCGGTCAACTTTTGTGAAAGACTTGGGATGTCTTCCTAGAGCACTCATGAGAACCAAGGTATGTGCATGACCATAAAAGCACTTTGTTAGTATTGCAGTTTTTGCATAAATTTAAGGATATCGTATGTGTTGTGGGGGTGTCAAATAATGTTCATTTGTTTCAAGAATACTTCACTTTGTAGATGTTAGTTATTTCCTCATTTCACTACGTGTATGGGTAGAAAAATCTCCCCTCGATTTGTTACATTTGTCAGCCTGAACCCGACATTAGCTTTGTTGCCGGAACTATGCTTCTGGTTAATTTTTCTTGCTCCAGAACTCTCAACTAGATGATGTTTGTTGAACTAGCAGGATCGAACAGTAGTAGAGAGGCCACTAGCCGTGGATGTTCAGGTCTAGCTAACTAGTTTGTGAGATTGGATATTTCGGAGCCCAGTCGGGTTCTTGCTTGTGTGATTTCTTGATCTTCTTTATATGATCAAATCAGAGAGCGTCCGTATGACGACCCCTATTTTCTTGTCCTTAAGAACATGGTACAACACGACGATGCCAAGGAGGTTTCTATCGTAGATGACGGCGTGTTGCGGATGCAGGGCCGGTTATGTGTGCAGATGTAGATGGGTTATGCGAGATGATCCTTGAGGAGGCCCACAGTTTGTGGTACTCCATTTATTCTGGTGTCGCTAAGATGTATCATAATTTGAGACAACACTATTGGTGGAGGAGAATGAAGAAAGATATAATGGAGTATACGACTCGGCACCTAAACTATCAGCATGTGAAATATAAGCATCAGAGGCGGGGCGGTTTGCTTTAGAGACTCGAGATTCCCGAGTACAAATAGGAGGGTGTTACTATGGACTTCGTTGTTGGTCTCCCATGAACTTTGAATAAATTTGATGTTGTATGGGTGATTGTAGACAGGTTGACCAAGTCGGCTCATTTCATTCTAGTGGCGACTACCTATTCTTCAGAGCAGCTGGCTTAGATTTATATCTGTGAGATTGTCCGACTTCATGGTGTGCTTATATCCATTATCTTCTATTGGGGTACGCAGTTCACATCGCATTTCTGGAAAGCTGTGCAACATGAGTTAGGCACACGGGTTGAGTTGAGTACATCATTTCACCCCCAGACGGAGGGGAAATCTGAGCGCGCCATTCAGATATTAGAGGATATACTTCGTGCCTGTGTTATGTATTTTAGGGGTTCTTGGGATCAATTCTTTTTGCTTGCAGAGTTTTCCTACATTAACAACTACCAATCGAGTGCACAAATGGCTCCTTATGAGGCCCTATATGGGAGACATTTTCGTTCTCCAGTTGGTTGGTTTGATTCAGGAGTGGCTAGGTTGTTGGGAACATGTTTGGTTCGAGATGCCTTGGAGAAAGTCAAGTCTATGTAGGATCGGCTTCATACAGCCCAGTCTAGACAGAAGAGTTATGATGATCGGAAGGTTCGTGATGTAGCATTTACGGTTGGAGAGTGGGTTTTGCTCTGGGTTTCACCCATGAAGGGTGTGATGAGGTTTGGGAAGAAGGGAAAGGTGAGCCCTAGGTATATCGCTCCTTTTGAGATCCTTGAAAGAGTTGGTGAGGTGGCCTACAAGCTTGCATTGCCACCTAGATTATCTACAGTCCACCCGGTGTAACATGTTAATATAATCCAGAAAGTATTATAGAGATCTGCCTCATGTGGTGGACTTCAGATCAATCCAATTGGACAAGTATTTAACATATATTGAGGAGCCGGTGGATATCTTGGACAGACATGTCCGGAAGTTGAGATCAAAGAATATTTCTTTAGTGAAGGTTCAATGGAGGCATCATTAAGTCGAGGAGAAGACCCGGGAGACCGAGCGTGACATGCAGAGTTGTTATCCTCGCCTTTTTGTCACTTCAAGTATGTCATTATGCATATTCGAGGATGAATGTTTGTTTTAAGAGTGGGAGAATGTAACGACCCAATCAATTATTTTTTGTATTTGTGCCCTGTTTCCCCTTTTGATGCTTCACACATGTCTAATTTGAACTTTATGACTTACGGGGTTGATTAGTTTCGTTCCAGGAAGATTTCGGGTTGAATTAGATCCTTTGACTCTTGGCTTAGAAGTCAAAACTGATTATGTTGACCAATGCTTGAATTTTGTGAAAACAGATTCGAAATGGTGTTTTATGGCTCCAATAGCTTCATATTGTGATTTTGGACTTGGGAGTATGCCAGAATCGAATTCAGAAGTCTGTAAGTTGATTTGTGTTGTTTTGCCAAAAATTGGCAATTTGAGGTTTAGAAGTTTCACCGTAGGTTGACTTCTGGCTATCGGGTTCGGAATTTAGTTTTGGGGCTTGAAATAGGTCTGTTATGCTATTTAAACTTGTCTGCAAAATTTTGGTGTCATTTGGAGTTGATTTGATAGGATTCAGATGCTTGGTAGCAGTTCTAAAGGTTTTTGAACTTTACTGTGAAATTCATGAGTTTTGGTATCTGATTCGTAGTTCTAGATGTTATTTTTGTATTTGATTGTGCGATCAAGTTCATATGATGTTTCTAGACTTGTGTGTATGTTTGTTTGGAGCTCCGAGGGATTCAATAAGTTTCAGACGTGTTTCAGAATGTTTTGGACTGAAAACGGAAATTTGATGTGATGATTCCTCTGGTGTCGCATTTGCGAACACTGGGGTCGAAATTGAGACATTAGCAGGGGGATCACAGTTATTGCAATTACGATGCCGGGGTCACAATTGCGATGATTGTGTCGCTTTTGCGAAGGATTTTCATCTACAAACATTGGGTAAGTGACTATAAGCAATTTTCAGTTGTACTTCATGATTATATCTTAGATTTAACTTCAAATTCATGGGAATCAAAGAGGAAATATTGAGAAATTTTTTCATGTTTTTGAAAAATGAGAATTTGTTTGAGAGTCGAATATGACTCAAATTTAAAAACTAATCACATATATGGATTCATGGGGTTATGGATAGTCGGAATCTACCCTTGGAACCGGATTTTCATTGGGCAAGCCGGGGGTTGATTTTTTTTGACTTTTCTGAAATTTTGTAAAGATCAAAGCTTTATATATTGTAATTATTTTCCCTTGCATTGGTTGATGATATTAAATCACTTTTGGTTATATTTTGAGCCGTGTGGATGCGAATTTTATGGGAACAGCTATTTCCGAGGATTGATTTGGCCTAGTTAAGGCAAGTATCTTGCCTACTTTATGTGGAGGAACTGCCCCTTAGGAAATTGGTTTGTTTGTGCTAATTATATTATGTGAAAGTCGTGTACGCAAGGTGACGAGTGGGTACACGAGTTATATTTCCCAATTTCCTATTTGACCGGTTTAGGCTATTTAGACTTTTTTCATGACTTTAATTGAATTGTTATAATATGTTATACCTTTCATTGTTAATCTACCCTTACATATGTTAATCTACCCTTACATTCTTTATTTGACATTATTAATACTTGTTCTAGCTCTTATTTGTTGTTTTGCTCTTATATGCTTGGTTGAAGTTATTGCCTTGTTACATCTTTAATTATTGAATTACTTATAATTAAAGTTATTATTTCGTGAAATATCTTATAGTTGAGTTATTGGTGTTGAAGTTGAGAAAGTTGTTATCACATTTGGGTGAAGTTTGTTAATTGTTGAGATATTCTTATTGAGAAATTCACTTTCATTTTATTATTGTTGAGATTCTTGTGCATATTGTGATTGAGCCATGGGCTATTCGTTGTGAAAATATTGATATTGTTGATTCTTTTGGCAAGTTATAGTAGATGGGCACTTGTGTTGCGAGTTGTGATTATGTTGTGATATTGATACACATGCGGTGGTATAAGGCTAGGGGTTGATACGTATGCGGTGATAAGGTGGGCTTGATACGCGTGTTGGTAGAAGGGAAACTAGTTGAAGCCACGGTGTGTGATAAGGTGGGCTAAAATGCGGGAAAGTGTTTCAGGAAAAATAATTTTCAAAACTAAATGTAAGGCTCCGACGATGATATAAGTAAACATTGTGATTGAAATTGTAAAACGTGAATACGAGGCGGTACCTCGATTGTGATTCTTAGAAAAGGGGTCATGGACTCCTTTTTTATTTAGGATTCCCTTTCTACATTCAATTATTTATTGAGCTTGGTGTGTACTTTATATTGAAAAGAGTTATTGGTTGAACCTTTCTTGTTTCTTTTAGGTTTCCATGTCCTACCAATTTTGTCTGTATTTAATTATTTAAGGTTCTCATTAATTGATTTCTTCTTGTTGTCTTTATGCTTACAATTCTGTCATTAATTTATGTTATTACACAGTTTTATTATCATTCATTTCACTGTTTTCATTACTTCTTATTATTATGTTTTTGTTTTGTTTATTATGTCCTACTAGGTATATTGACATGGCCTCATCACTATTCTACCGAGGCTAGGATTGATGCTTATTGGGTACTATCGTGGTGTACTCATACTACACTTCTGCATATTTTTTTGTCCAAATACAGGTGTATCTGCCCGTGCTGAACGTTAGTGATTGACTTGTTAGCTACCTTCCGAATACTTCTAGGTATACCTGCTCCGTATCCGCATGCCTCGGAGTCACCTTCTATTTTTAGACTTATACTATTTATTCCTTGTCCCAAAACAATTATATTACGAGACTATTAGTACCTTATTGTAGAGCTTATTACTCTGTTCCACCAGATTTTGGGGAATTATTGGCTATTGTACCGTTGAGTTTTATTATAATAGTATAATGGTTTAATTTGAGGTTTAGTATTATTTTTGCTATTTCTCCATGCATGTTAGGCTTACCTAGTCTGTCATCACAACATCCTAAGGTGGGAAATTGGGATCGTGACACCAACTTTCGCCAAATAGTGTTGAAATCTTCTAGAAACATTCAAATGCAAATTCGGGCATATGCCCAAGTCCAAAATCACCGTCCGGGCCCAACGGAAACATCAAAACTCCGATCCGAGATCAAATACTGAAATATCAAATTTGGTCAACTCTTCCAACTTAAAGCGTCCTAGTTAAGAATCATTCTTCCGAATCAATCCCGAACTACCTGAAAATCAAAACCGACGATTCACACATGTCATAATACATCATATGAAGCTACTTAAGACTTCGAACAGCTAAATAGAATGCAAATACTTAAAACGACCAGCTGAGTCGTTACAAGAATACTCATTCCAATGTGTTTGTGTTTCCTACGAAATTTAAAGCACATGATAATACTATCCCTAACATTCGGTTATACTTTCCCCAACATATTTCTCACGTGGATAACCTTTGTGGTACTGTCTAGTGAAATATAAATATTAATGTCAATACCAGAAGTTTTGATCATAACAGAACAATCGAAGTGATAAAAATCACTCAGAACAACGTCTATAAAAAGATATTAGGCTAGATGCATCAGCACAACGACATACTCATAAGATTTTGATAGCTATAATTATTAATATAATTACCTTAACTAAATTGTTCATTGTTGCAAGTTTAAAAAATATTTAATTATTTTCAATTCAACAAACGAGTCACTATAACAATATTATTGTTGTCATTTAAATGAATATCACATCAGTTTTAATGCCCATTTTTATTTTACATAATTTATTCTTTTTGTATATAAATTTTTAGTTAATTAACACGTGCAATACAAGTATTCTAAAGCTAATAACAGTAATAATAATATAGATAAATGATAGGCCTCAAAAATATATCTTGAGGTTCCAAGTGAAAAAATAAAACAAGTGGTGTGTCCTTTTACCATGCCTAAATTTCTGGTACTCCACTTTCTAGCTCCCTAATGAAAGTATATATAAATCGTTTTAGAATTGATTAGTTAGGGTGAATACCTCTTTTGCAAGATTTATATATGTTCAGAAAGGTTGTTTTCTTCATACAAACTGTTACACCCTTTATATGTTTTACAGGATGGTGATGGCGACAAGATCTCTTCAACTTTTCTGCTTAATTGTTTGTTCTTTGGCCATCATCAAAACTGAAAGTGCAACAGACTTGGATTTCTACGAAGTGAAGAAAACAATTGTTAAGAACGCGGTGTCAAAAGGAGCAGGTTAATTTATTAACTTAAAAACAAATCAAAATAAATTGAGAAATCGACCATGTGGTAGAAAACTGAAAGGGTGTTTTTGCCCTTATTTATTGCCAGTATGCCTGGATGGATCACCTCCAGCATACCATTTTGAACCAGGATTTGGGGAAGGAGTTGGAAATTGGTTTGTACAACTTTCGGTAAGTGATGTCTAACATATATATATATATATATATATATATATATATATATATATATATATATATATATATATATATATATATTTGAACTCTGTGCATGAATATTGTTTAAATATTTGAAAATTTTTACCTCGTAATATTTTTCTTAAATCTTTGGAAATTTTCATGATATTCTTAGGGAGGAGCATGGTGCACGAGCATCGAAGCATGCAAGGAACGTAGCCTGGACAATAAAATGGGTTCTACAACTACTATGGGGCCATACACATTTCAAGGAATTTATAGCAAGAATCAGAGTGCAAATCCAGGTTTTTCTTCTGAATTTATAAAGAAAAATTGTTGGGGAAACAGTAACTAAAGTGAATATTTCTAGTTTATACTTATCTTGTTACTAATTCATGAGGTAATGAAAATATGCAGATTTCTACAACTGGAACAAAGTGCTTGTTAGATATTGTGATGGTGGAGCGTTCACTGGAGATGTCGAATACGTTGATCCTGTAATGCCCTTTTCAAGTTATAATTTCAAATTACAATTTTGAAATATTTAATTATCTGCTGAATATCTACTAGAAAATAAATTAGCACTCTTTAATTTTGAGGGTTTCTTTTATATTTTTCAAATCCAAGAACCTTACAAGAGAAAGTGGAATTTAATCATATTGTATTTTGCTTAGGCTACTAATCTTCACTTCAGAGGAGCAAGAATTTTTGAAGCAGTGATGGAGGATGTATTGGCAAAAGGATTAAAGAGTGCCAAGAATGTATGTAAATTCTGTAAATAATTAATTAAGTATACTAATTAGATTTCTTGCTGAAATTCTTTATTGATTGCAGGCTATTCTTGCTGGAAGTTCAGCTGGAGGATATCCAGCAATGCTATATTGTGATCGTTTTCGCAGTCTACTGCCAAATACTCCTAGAGTGAAATGCTTCGTTGATGCTGGTTATTTTATCCATGCGTAAGATTTTCAAAGACACTACATTATCGTCTATTTCAAAATCGTACAAGTCTTTAATTGCAATATAACTTTTGAATTATCTCTTTTTAATAGGAAGAATCAAAAGCAAGCAAGAGGCTTCGAAGAAATATACAACGCACTTGTTACTTTACATGTAAATTCTTATTCCCTTCTTATCCTCCTCTCCTAATTTATTTTAGTTTAATATATGTTACTAAATAATACCTCTATTTTCATTTTACTAATTTTTGTACACGTGCGTCTCGTATAAAGTAGAATTTTAAAAAAAAAATTATATAGATAATATATTAATGTATGTATATAATGAGCAATAGAAAAATTAACACAAAAAACTAAAACGATCAAATTGATGAATACTTAGTTTAAAGGTCTGCGGTAGTCCTGGTAATTTTTCATATTAGCGTATCATGCTAGGGACTTTTTACATGTTTTTTTTGCATTAATATATTTTACTTTCAAAATATTTCAATAACTAATAATAAAATACAATTTGATAAATAAATATTATCGTAGTTATATGACCTCAAATTAGAGTAGGCTATAAATTTGAATATCGCCATTTATTGTAGTTACTAGTTTTAACATGGATGATTTTATATCTAAAAAAACGAAAAATACTTGTACAATACACTTTAATTTGAATATCACCATTTATATATTGTAGTTACCAGTTCTAACATGGATGGTGCTATATCTCAGAAAAAGAATACAATTATATAGTTCCATAAATACTTGTAGAAAATAACAAAGAAAAATATAATTAATATAAAATATAAAATGATCAGCACTTTATAACCATATAGATATAGATCTAGATGGGATAGTGAGTCACAGAAGAATTTAAAATTCATTTATATTAAAATAACAAAGTGACGCTTATTTGAAAAATGAGAAGACAGAACAAGAAATTGCAAACAATCCTCATGTAGTTGATAGAATACGAGTAGCTTGGTAATGAAAATTAGAACCACTAAAAATATTATTTTCGAAGAGAAGGCTACCTTTCTTTGATGCATGCTGTTTTATTTTACTATATTTAAATATTTAGACACCTTATTATGCACTTCTAAAGAATACTATGAAAGGTTGTGCAAGAAAAATTATTATAGTGGAAGATGAAAGATACAAATAATGGGTGATAACTAAGGCTATTAACATGGAAGATGAAAGAAATAAAACATAAATATATAATTACATTTATGTATATGATTACATTATATACTGAAGGGCACACTGATCATTCTATTTTTAATGCGCATTTTGGTCTTTGAACTTTTCCATTAGGTCTTCACATTTACAATATATAATATGATATGATATATGTTGTTTCGCCGAATATAATTTTAATGAAAGAAAGAAAAGACTCTTGGCCTATTCCAAAAGCAACCTCAGAATCAGTTGTTTAAAACATGTCATGGTATTTATATAACAATAAGACGATATTGTTAAGCGTAAAATAAGAAATTTAAAGTTAAACGTTTCAAAATATAATAAGGTGTCCTTTTTTTTTTGAATAGACTAAAGAGAAAGAGTATTATACTAAATGAAAATGAGGGAGTAACAAAAACATTTCATGTCAGAAGTTCTTGTTAGGTGTTGTCCTGATTTTCTTATCATATTTGGTTTTCTTATTTTTTGAAGGAAAGGATAATATATTACCATAATTGGATTTTTCTTTTTGTAGGAAATTATAATTCTTCCATGTTTGGCTAGTCCTTTTTCTTGTAGGAAAATATTTGGACTTTTATAAATTGAGGATCCTTCCTTCTCATTTAGTAGCATCCACAATATAGCCATATGTGATTTGAGAGTCATGTTTAGGGGGAGAGCTTTACGAGACAAGTGTTAGTGTGTCACTTGTGTTTTTGCCTCTTCGTGAGATTGTTTTCTCGATATTTTGTACTCTCTTGTATATAGTGGATTGCTCATCTCCGCCGTGAACATAGGTCAATTGGCCGAACCACGTTAAATGTTTGTGTCTCTTTTGGTATATTTTTCTTTTATTGTCTGATTTATTGTCGTTCAAGATTTACGTTATTAGCTTTCCCGTGACACCTGACTTATTTCGGTCCTAACAATTCCATGATATCAATTACTTAAAAGAGGAGTCAAGAGTTGATCAATTCTTTTTTTGTTATATACACATGGGGTTAGTGCTATCTAAACCTATCACGAGTTGCAGGGATCTGCTAAGACGTTGCCCAAATCATGCACTTCAAAAATGAAACCACTATTGGTACAATTACCTACTTCCCAAATTCAATTGTTGTTTGAATCTTTTGTCATTAAGCTACTAATTTTAAACATACAAACTCCAATTCGTGGCTGCAGTGCTTCTTTCCTGAAAACATGCAACAAAATATCAAGACACCACTTTTCCTTGCGATGTCAGCATTTGACATATTTCAGGTAATTAGATGTTTATCAATTGTCATAATTTCTTTTATGCTGTGCAATTGACTAAAAAGAAGCTCCGAGTATTTCTCGAAAAAGCTTCTTTGTAAGATATTTGTTTATACCAGGTTGTGCAAAATTTAAACATGTTTGGATAGCCAATTTCCTTTCTCTTTTTTTTTTTCTTGTGGAAAATACGATATTTTGATATGTGGAAGAACTTATTACAAGAACACCCTCATTTCACTTCAGATAACAAAATTAAATTATTATTATTATTATTATTATTATTATTATTAATATTGTTGTTGTTGTTATTATTATTATTATTATTATTATTACTTGCATAAAACGTGGAATCACTTACACTAACATATTTTTTGAAAGATCTCAAGAAATTTTTTATCGAGAAACTCGCTCTATCATATTCTATTATGTGGTAAACTATTTAGATTTTTTTTGTTTGCCACTTACTGTATATCTTCTAAATGAACTGCTGCAGATTAACACTACTGTAGAACCTCATTTACACGACGTCATTGAAAATGGAACATGCACTACAAGTCAGAACAAAGCCTTCAGAGGTAATTAGTACAAATTAAATGAGCTAAACAATGATTTAATTCTTTTACTATTAAATGAGCTAATTAATTATCATATCACTACTGACGAAACAAATTCTTTGGACTTTTTATTTCAGAATTTAGGTCGGAATTCTTAAGTACTCTGCCCAAACCAAACAATCCTAAACTGAGAGGTGTTTTCATTGACTCAGTAAATCATCATACATCGCTACTGATAAGGTGGTCTCCTGAAAACGCCACCATGATAACTAACCTGGTACGAGATTACTTATTTACAAGTTATGTTTGGACGTTCACTTTTAAATTCCTTTTGACCACTACTTACTACACATTTAGGTTTATGTAGAATACTGTGTTTTATAATGTCTTTAAATTCGGTTGTTCAGTTCATAGATTTAAATTCATGCTATGGTTATTAGTTTATTGGGTTATAATAAGAAATGACAAGAAAAGGAACATTTCTATATGTTAATGCACTTATCAAATGTTTTATATACAGAGTCTACCAAAGGCATTTGGTGATTGGTACTTCGATCGGAAGTACTGGTATGTAATAGATGAGCATGATTTGCCAATCCCTAAAAAGCATGAGCATGACGGAAGGGCAGACCCATAAGGAGGATAATCTATATGCAAGAAAGAAATCAATGTGCAATTCTTTGAATCCATTTATGTCAAAATTTGCTGACAACTTTAATTTCTCATGTCTATTGTAAATTGTTGACAAGGAGGATCACTTCCACCAAAATGGTGTCAATTTCGTTGCTCCACCATTGTGGCATAACATTTACTTTTGAGTCGAAAAAGTAATTGTGTTATATATCTAAGTTGGTGCAAAAAGAAAACGGAAAAGGGCTATATTTGCCCTTGTACTATGATATACTCTGTCCGGTTCAAAAAGATTGTCCTAGTTTGATGTCCGACTCAAAATACCAATCTATCGTGATGGCGCCTAACACAATACTAGGCAAACCGACAATCACATAACATCTACGCATTTGAATTAAAAACAAGATTAATAAGTTCAAAAGTGGATAGTCTCATAAATAGCTGATAAAAACAACTCAAATCAACTACAACAATCCCAAAATCCTGGTGTCACCGAGTACATGAGCTACTAAGTATCAACATAGTCTGAATCTCTAATACAACTGTCTGAAAAATAGAGCACTGCTGAATAAAATGAAAAGGAAGGAGAGTCGAGGTCTGCGGGCATCAAAGCAACTGCCTCAATATCTCCAAGCAGATACTGGCACCAAATTTAGCAATCACCGCGTCCAGATGTACCTGTATCTGCACACGAAGTGCAGAGTGTAGTATGAGTACAACCGACCCAATGTAACATGACTAACCTTAGGATGAAAGCAATGACGAGCTCAGAAAGATACGGTCCCAATGAAGATAACGACAACACAGATATAACAAGGTAATGAAAGTAATAACTCAGAGAAATTTCTATATTTAGCTCGTACACATTATATAAATTTATGCATGCTTTCAAGTTCAACAGTTTAAGCCCAATACTGATAAAATATGCCAAGTACAACTAGCATGAGGAATGTTACATCTCTATGCTTACATCTCTATGCTTAGGATGAAAGCAATGACGAGCTCAGAAAGATACGGTCCCAATGAAGATAATGACAACACAGATATAACAAGGTAATGAAAGTAATAACTCAGAGAAATTTCTATATTTATCTCGTACACATTATATAAATTTATGCATGCTTTCAAGTTCAACAGTTTAAGCCCAATACTGATAAAATATGTCAAGTACAGCTAGCATGAGGAATGTTACATCTCTATGCTTACATGTCAAATATGCATGTCAACCACAATGTATCACAGTGATAATCTCAAGTACTTCCTCTCTCAGAGTACTCAATCTGTCTATCTCATTTCCATTCATCACACACAATCACTCAGCACTGTACAGGTGCCTGGAATCATGTATCTCACTAAAGCACATGCATATAAAATCACTGTGGATGTGCTCAGTGCTGGCATGTCAGACTTTGGAGAGGCGAATCCTACCCAAGCACTAATATAAAGCCTAGAAGGCTTGATGTGGCATGCAGCCCGATCCAGAATAATGAATAAGCCAATAAGACATGCTGCGGCGCGCATCCCGCTTCTCAATATTACTCACAATCTGGATCTCAAGCCCAACTCAGTCATCAATCTCTCTAGTTTCACGGGCTCACAAGCCTCATAATACTCATCCCAAGCAATGACAACATGATATAACAGTAAATGATAACAGAGACTAAGATACGATATGCATATGAATAAACATGACTGAGTATGTAACTGTAGTTTAAGCAATAACTCAATTGTAGAAATGAACTCAGTGGGTCCCAACATAATAAGCATACAGCCTAAACATGAATCACTTAAAGATTCTAACACGTAGGAATTACACGGATAAAGCAAGACTAGGTAACTACACGATACCACAGAATCAACCGAGTCATAATTACCATGGTGCACGCCCACACGACCGTCACCTAGCACGTGCATCACCTCAATACCAACCATATAACACATATTTTAGGGATTCATACGCTCGATACCAAGTTTAGAAGTGTTACTTACCTCAAAGTGCGCAACTCAATGCTCCAACAAACCCTTGCCTCGTGAATCGGCCTCTGAACGACTCGAATTTAGTCACAAACAACTTAATATAATCAATACAAGCTATATGAATGGATCCCATACGATAAAGCTAAGTTCGATAACCAAATTCAAAAAGTCAACCCAAAAAATCAACCGTAGGCCCACACTTTGGAACTCCTCCGACAAAATGCATAAAATCTGAACACCCTTCTAATAACGAGTCCAACCATAGTAAAATCATCAAATTCCGACCATAATTCGAACTTCAAATCCCCAAATCTTACTCTTCAATATATGGGTCAAATAATCAATGGGTATTCAGTATTCATGGACAAAAGTGATTAAAAATCACTTCTCTTCAATCTAGATGAAAACCTCTCCAAATATCGCTCTAGTCTGCACTCCAAAATTCTCTAAATGAGAAAAGAACTAAAACCCTTGAATTTTAAAACACTGCCAGCACTTTCGCTTTTGCGGCTGGAAGATCCGCATCTGCGGTAATTTATGCGCATCTGCGAAAATGACTTAAGTCCCGCCCCTTCGCTTCTGCGGAAAGGCTCTCGCATCTGCGCATGCGTGCCTGCGGAGAAAAGCCCGCATATGCGATCCAGCTCGCTCTTGCGCTTCCCTTTATTGTAGAAGAGACCTCGCTTCTGCGGAGACGAACTTCGCATATGCGATCCAACTGCACTCGTCCACGTCTGCAACTGTGTTCATAAGGCCTCACCTGCGGCCACTCCCATCGCAGGTGCGACCGCACCAGAACTAAACATGACAGATTTTGCATTAATTCACAACTCAATCTGAAACCAATCCGAATCTCACCCGAGGATTTCAGAACCCATCCAAACATACCAACACATCTAAAATATCATACAGACTTAGTTGAATCCTCAAATCACAACAAACAATATCAAAAATATGAATCGCACCCCAATTCAAACCTATTGAAACTAATGGATTTCCAACTTCTACAATCGATGCTGAAAACTATTATATCAACTCTGATTGACTTAAAATTTTGCTCATAAGTCGTAAATGAGACAACAGACCTATTCCAACTCCCAAAACTAAAATCCCAACTCAGTATCAACAAAAATAACTCTCGGTCAAACTTCTCAACTTTCTAAACCTTCAACTTTCCAACCTTCGCCAATTTAATCCAAAACGACGTACAGACCTCCAAACAATATCCGGGCATACTCCTTAGTCCAAAATTATTTGTAAGGCCCCGTAATAGTGTTCCTAGAAACTCGGGACTTCGTGGTACCGAGGTTAGATTTATGTGTTGTAGCGTTCCGCTTTTTGGATTGAACAGTACACTTCTGGGTTTAAGGAAAATATTTTAAAAATGTGTGCGTTTCTTCTGCTCATTATGCGGCCGCATAATCACTCTGCATATCGCATAATGGCCGCAAAGTGAAGCAAAATATTTAGCCAATTTGAGGTCAGCTTTGCGGTCGATTATACGATCGCATAATCACTATGCGGACCGTACGTAGGCCGTATAATTTCTCTTGGGTTTTTGCGAAGGGAGTTCTGCGGTGCATTATGCGACTGCAGAACAAATATGCAGAGCGCATACTGGTCACATACACGATCAAACAATTCAAGCCCCTAAGGGCTATTTCTGCGGTCACTTTGCAGACTGCATATCTATTATGAGGTCGCATATGCGATCGCATACCTGTGTCGGGGCACCCATTTTTCTTATTTTAAACCCGACCCTATTCCGATAAAACACCCCTTTTAGACCAGTTTGAGCTCACTTATGATATTTTCTCGAGAGAGGGAGGGGGAGTTCTAGAGGGAGGGCCTAATCTTCATCAAATTTTCTTCAATTATCACTTAAAGCTTTGAGGATATTCAAGTAAGGCACCAAATTCTTCATCCTAAGAGGTAAGACTTCATCACCCTGGCTCTTAATTCCCAACATAGCTATAATGGGATATTACTGATATAATTCATGGGGATGAGGGTGATTTTGTTGCATGCATGTGTCCTTAAGAGATATGGAGGAATTGTAAATCAAGGATAGAGAGGAATGGGGTATGGGCTGGGGTAATCTTCCATAAAAAGACCATAAAACCTTAATGAAAACATGATGTTTGATAAAATGCTCAAGTGAGCTAGGATTATGACCATTTTTCCTAATTATGGGTTCAATTGTGCTGCATTGCTAAAGTAGATTGAAGTTGCAAATATTCCAGAATATCATAGGATTAAGGAAAGCTCAATTGAGGTATGTATGGCTAAAACCCCATCTTCTTAGAAATCGAACTCACATGGTGCCCTTACAATCGGTGTAAGCTTTAATCTTGATTGATGTAGGAGATGACATTTCAAATGTGCTTGTGTTGTAAAAACTTTATGGGTAATATGTATTCAAATACTCCACGTGAAGCTATCTTATTACTTGGTAATGTATTGAAGTTATGGAATATGTGTTAAATTTCCAAAGTATGTGACAACCTCTATATATTCACGATTCATGTTTTCTCACATGTGTACTTGATATCTTGAATTGAAAGGCTTGTTGATGGAATTGTTTATAGTGTGAAACATGTGGAATTTGAATTATGAAATTCGGCCAAGTGCCAGGAATGAATTAACAATTGTGGCAACTAGCATTTAAGGACTTGGAATATATGTGTACGAAATAAGGAATGAGATGATTGATGAGAAAGGTAAAAATATCTTGGGTAAGATGGCCTAGCCGATCGGGCCGTGATCGGACACCATGCCGCACACATGGTGGTGTTTGTGTTGTGAACTGAACTGGAAATTGAAACATGAATTGATATTGTGGAAAAAATGCCTCCTAGGGAGATGACCTAGCCTCGGTCCGTGATCGGACTCCGTATACGAGTGCAGTGGTATTGTGAATAATGAGGTGTTAATGCTAGTAATGGCCCAAATTAAAATTATAGCAGTCTCACTTGAAAGCTTATGTGATTCCTTATTTGATGTCGTGGTATTGACTATGCTTCTCATTGATTTCTTGATTTCTTCCTATTTCTTTATTGATCTTTCTAAGAAGATAGTGTTTTAGTTATACATACTAGTACTATTCGACAGTACTAACGTCCCTTTTTCTAGGGGCGCTACATCTTTGAATGGATGTAGGTGGTTCCTTAGCAGGAAGTGTCGACCGTAGATAGTGGTGCATCATTCTTGCAGCAGTCTTGGTGAGCCCCCATTTCTTCCAGGGGTCATGTAGTTCTTCTTTTGACATAATTTACCATGTTTTGAGGTATAGCCGGGGCCTTGTCACCGACATGGTCGTATCTATCTTTTGTATCTTTAGAGGCTCCGTAGACGTTATGTGGGTTATGTATGGGTATTGGATGGGTCACGGGATCATATTGTATTTTGAAACTCCTTTTCCATAAAATTGTAAACTGTATGCACTTTTTGAAGTTTAACTATGGCATAATGGACATAATGAAAATGAACTAGCAACGTTTATATGTATATGTACATTTGTTCACTCCCCTATTTAACTAATGGTAATGTGTCCCCTTTTTACATCATGAATGATATGGGTAGGAAGAGTTTAATAGGATTTCTCGACCGGGTTCACTCGGTTGGCGCCGATCGCGTTCCCCCGAGGTTGGGGCGTGACAAACTTGGTATCAGAGCCTAAGGTTTTAAAGTTTCCCAGGATGTCTCGGAGCCGTGTCTAGTAGAGCCCTTCTTATCGGTCTGTTGTCAACCATATCTATAATTAGGGGGATACTTGGACATATAGGAATAATACCCTTATTTTTTGTTCTATATCCTGCGATAGAGCGGAATGTGAGGTTTTCCCCCTTTAACTAGTGCGTTGTTCTGACTTTCAACTAATGGCACTCAAGAAGAAAGCGAGAATTGGCCAAGAAGCCAATTCCATTCCAGGAGTGGCTGTTGATCCTCCCCTTGATGGTGCGGGAGAGGATAATCCCCCGACTATTACCCTTCCTGATTCTTCTGCATCGGAACAGACTACACCAGCTCCTACATCTACTGAGGGTGCAAAGACCCCTCCCACCAATATTTCGGCTCCACCTCTAGCCCCAGCTTATGGTCCTAGTGTTACTAATGAGGACCTCAGGGGAGCCATACAAATGTTGACTCAGATAGTGGCTTCCCAAGCCCAAAGATCAAATGTGACACCCAACTCTTCTAGGGTGAACATATTTCTTCAGCTAGACCCTCCAGTGTTCATGGGTGCAAATCTCGAGGAGGACCCCAGGATTTTATTGCTGAGATGCACAAGACCCTCCGAGTTATGCGTGCAACCGAGATAGTGGGAGTGGAGTTGGCTGCCTACAGTCTGAAAGGGGTGGCCTATTTGTGGTTCAAGTTGTGGGAAGACTCCCATGAGGAGGGAAGTCCTCCAGCAAGGTAGAATGAGTTTGCGGATGCCTTTATGGATCATTTCCTACCTACTGAGACAAGGGCAACCCGCACAGTGGAGTTTAAGAATCTGAAGAAAGGTAGCAAGAGTGTGTGGGAATACCACATGGAGTTTGCCCGCCTGTCCAAGTATGCTGTTCACATGTTACCCACTATGGAGGCCAGGGTTCGTCGGTTTGTTCAGGGACTTAGTTCTTTGGCTATCAATGAGGCTTCTATAGCTGTCAACATTATCCAGTATCCACAAAACTCAAATTTTTGTGTACTAACAATATGACGGATTATTAGGCCTGCATCTTGGGGCTCAAGTTGGTCATTGACATGAACATTCATGAATTACTAGTAATTGGAGATTCATACCTTTTGGTACATCAGGTTCTAGAAGAATGGGCAACAAAGAATACCAAAATATTGCCATATTTGTACTAAGTATAGAAGTTGATGAAGAGATTCACAAAATAGAGTTCAAACATGTTCTGAGAGTCCAGAATGAATTCGAAGATTCATTGGCCACTCTATATTCCATGATACAACACCTAGACAAGAATTTCACCGACCCTGTTCCAGTGGGGATGCATAATCATGTTGAAGAAGAAAAATATGGGAATCCGTGGTTCCATGACATCAAAGAATACTTGGCAAAAAGAGAGTACCCGGAGCATGCAAATCATACTTAGAAATACACACTCCGAAGATTGTCCAACCATTTATTCCAAAGTGGAGGAATTTTGTACAGAAGGACTCAAGATCTAGGATTATTACGGTGTGTTGACGCCAAGGAAGCCTCCAAACTACTCGAAGAGATACATGCCGAAACTTGTGGACCACACATGAATGGTTTTGTTTTAGCTAAGAAGATATTAAGAGCAGGATATTTTTGGATGACTATGGAATAGACTGCATCAGGTATGTCAAAAAGTGTCATCAATGCCAAGTACATGAAGATATGATATGGGTGCCACCCAATGAACTCAATGCAATAAATGCACCTTGGACTTTCTTCGCTTGGGGGATGGATGTCATCGTTCCAATAGAACTTTTCGCTTTAAATGGGCACATGTTCATTCTAGTGGCCATAGACTACTTCACAAACTGGGTTGAAGCTGCATCGTAGAAAGTTGTAACTAAGAAAGTCATCGCTGATTTTGTCAGGGATCGTATTTCTTGCCGATTAGGGGTGCCAGAATCCATCATCACCGACAATGCCGCCAACCTCAATAATGACTTAATGAAATCTATGTGTGAAACCTTCAAGATCAAGCATAATAATTCCACAGCATACAGGCCTCAAATGAATGGAGTTGTGGAGGCCACCAACAAGAACATCAAGAAAATATTGAGAAAGATGGTAGATAATCACAAACAATGGCACGAGAAGTTACCATTTGACTTATTGGGATATCGTACCACAATTCGCACATAACCCGTGGCAATTCCCTACTTGCTGGTCTACGACACTGAAGTTGTCATTCCCGCCGAAGTCGAAATTCCTTCTTTAAGAATCATACAGGAAGCTGAATTCAGTGATGTAGAATGTATACGAAGTCTCTATGAACAATTGGCTCTCATTTATGGGAAAATAATGAATACAGTATGCCATGGTCAACTTTATCATAGCAGAATGTCCAGAGCTTTCAACAAAAGGGTCAGACCTAGACAATTCAAACCAGGGCAGATGGTGTTGAAGCGGATCTTCCTGCACTAAGATGAAGCCAAAGGGAAATTTTCACCTAATTGGTAGGGTCCCTACATGGTTCATAGATTACTAACAGGAGGAGCACTCATACTTGCAGAAATGGACGGAGAAATTTGACCAAAACCTATCAACTCAGACGCAGTCAAGAGATACTATGTCTAGATTATTTTTCATCTAATGTAACTGAACTATTCTTGATGACCTGATTCTCATTTAAGAGGGGATGCATATGCATCCCCGTGCGTTCAGTCACATCTTAATAAAATCTTTATTTTTACAATGGTCAGAAACTGAGGCAGAATTTTGAGGAGGACCCTCAAAATTCTGAAGCAAGTTCAGCCAACTTTGTCATATGCAGAACAAGGAAAGAATTTCTTATTAAACCGGGGAATAATTTTTAGGAGGACCCTCCAAATTCTAATGCAAGGAAGTCGCAATGTCTCTGAAAGTATCACTTCTTTGGTTCATCTAGTTTACTTGATATTGCATACTACTATATTTCAAATAACTACATTCATCAAATACACACACACTTCTAGAAAACTTTATTTTTATAAACAGCCAGATGCTACCCAGGTTAACTCAATTAGGATCTCTAGACAAGAGCAAAATCAAAGCAAGAAGATGAAAGTACAGACCAACCTTCCCCACAAAACTCATGATTTTTTCTTTGGATGCAGGCACAATGAACATAATAGGAATATTCGCAAATATGTACATACATGAAAATCACCATCTTCATAACGACAAAGTTGCCAAACACAAACACATCTCCAGCTAAGAAATAATCTACTATCACTCATTATCTTTCTTGCATGAGGAAAAGAATTGCCTCCCTAATTGCATAAGGCTAAGCATTGCCTTTCTTTGCATGAGACTAAGCAATGTCTCCATTTCTTGCATGGGGCTAAACATTGCCTTCCTAATTGCATGGCTAAGCATTGACTTTCTATGCATGAGACTAAGCATTGTCTTCTCTTTGCATGAGGCTAAGAATTTCCTCCCAAATTGCATAAGGCTAAGCATTGCCTTTCTTTGTATGAGACTAAGTGTTGTCTCCTCTTTACATGAGGCTAAGCATTGCCTCACTAATTGCATAAGGCTAAGAATTTCCTTTCTTTGCATGAGACTAATTATTGTCTCCTTATTGCATAAGACTAATCACTATTTCCTCTTCCTGCATTAGGCTAAGCATTGCCTCCCTAATTGAGTAAGTCTAAGCTCGGCCTTTCCTTGCATTGAGACTAAGCACTGTCTTCTCTTCTTACATGAGTATAAGCATTGCCTTGCTAATTACATAAGGCTAAGTCGGCATTTACTTGCATTGAGACTAAGCACTGTCTCCTCTTCTTTCATGAGTCTAAGCATTGCCTCCCTAATTGCATAAGGATAAGCTCTGCCTTTCTCTGTATGAGACTGAGCAATGTCTCCTCTTCTCGCATGAGGCTAAACATTGCTTCCCTAATTTCATAAGGCTAATCTCGGCCTCTTCTTGCATCGACACTAACCATCATATCCTCTTCTTGAATGAGGCTAAGCACTGCCTCCTCAACTGCATGTCCTTGCATAAGACCAAATGCTAACTCAATTATGCTATTTAAAACCTAGCACTAATTTCTATTCTCCCGGGGCTAAGCACTACCCCAATCTTACACAAGACTAAGCTCTGTCTTATTTTTCTTCGCATATGACCGAGCATCATATCTTTGAATCTCATGGGTTGAAACATCGCCATTTTGTCCAAAGGTGTTATAGTCTGAAGACATCATCTTCATAGCCAGAAGACACTATGCCACGGCCTGAGGATCTCTCAATATTGCACATCATTATTCAAAGGCTTCATGGTCCAAAGGAACCATTTTCATGGCCTGAGGACATCATTTCATGGCCTGCAAATCCCTAATCACATGATTCACGGCCCAGGACGTCATGGTCTGAGGACATCATCCGCACCGTCAAAAGACAACTTTCATGGTCAATAGGGAATTTGTATCATGTTTAAAGTCTCACAATAATCCCATATATACTTGCATGCATTGTGTTTAAGTTTTGCAGGTAATCCAAGAGAAACCGTTCTCTTAACAGGAGGAATCTTCGCTCCGGTTTCCGTTCACATCCTGCAATTATTTCAAACACTGCCAACCACCACCAGTTACCCATTCTCACTCGAAAACCATTCAAGTGCTAATTTTGAAATACATGCATAACTTTTCAGATTCACATTCATGATTTCGCAAAGAATCATCTAATACTCTCCTACCCAAAAGAACCCTTTCCGAAACACAAGACCATTCCTATAACAATTTCGTCGGTTCTGTTCACCGATGGATCCAGAACTACACACGGCCTGATTCCCATACTACCAGGGATATGTAGGCAACTCATAAATCAGGGTTAAAACTCCATTTTTCAAATCACCCCATTTGTTCAAAATCGGTCATCATTTCTTTACCTGACAATTCTTTCATCATTCCCGGGGTAAAGAGGGGCAACTGTTGATACCCAATTTTCCCTCATATTTTTAATATATATATATATATGTACTTTTAAAATAGTATATTTTCATCATTATTTAGCTTACGAATCTATACAATCATTTTCTATAATTTTCCATAATTTTTTGAGCATTAAATTAATTTTCTTATATTTTAACTATATTTAAATATCTAGTAATTATCCTTTAAATTATTTTGTGATGATTTAATTACCCAAAATTATTATTTTCATCTATAATGGGTGCTTCAAACATTATTTTTTATAATAACATTAACAATTTTAAGATGTTTATCTAATTTTGCAATAATGACCTATATTCATACATAAAGGCTCTTATTTCTATATGTAACGACCCGAACGGTCGTTCCGTGAGATTTACCCCATTTACCATATTTATGCATTTTTTATATATCGCTATACTGTTTTTGATGTATTGGATCTGTTGGTTTGGGTCCGGAGTGGTTATTGTGATAATTTAGGCATTTAGCCTTTTAAAATAGTCTAATAGTTGAGAAAGTCAACTGAGAGTTGACTTATTGGTAAACGATCTCGGAATACGGATTTTATGGCTCGAATAGCTTCGTTAGGTGATTTGGGACTTAGGAGTGTGTTAAGAATATTTTTGTGATGTCCGGTGTAGAATTAGGCTTGAATTGGCGAAAGTTAGTTTTTGGCGATTTTCGGTCGGCAGTAGAAAATAGCTATCGGGGTCGGAATGGAATTTTGGAAGATGGAGAAGGTTCGTAATGTCATTTTGGTTCTGTCTGCAAAATTTTAAGTCAATCGGAGGTGTTTTGGTTGGTTTCAGCGTTGTTGGCGAAATTTAGAAGTTTCAAAGTTCTTAGGCTAGAATTTGATGTAAATTTGGTATTTTCGTGTTGTTTTTTGTGTTTCGAAGGCTCGACTAAGTTTGAATGATGTTATGGGATATGTTGGTATGTTTGATTGAGGTCCCGAGGGTCTCGGGTGTGTTTCGGATAGTTAGCGGATCGATTTTGAGTTCTGGAACTTGGTTGGTTTGCTGGTGTTTCTGCAGCAGAGTTTTACTATATGCGTTCGCGACAAGGGGCTCATGTTCGCATAGAGTGTTTGGTGGAAGGGGGACAGTTTTTCTATGCATTCGTGGGAGAAAGGGTGCGAACGCGGAGGGTTGTGCTGGGTAGTCATCGCGAACGCGGGTGTGTGTGTGCGTTCGCGTAGGGTTGTGGGCCTTTTGAGGACCCCAAGGGTTTTGGTCTATGCGTTCGTGTGTCAGGGGACGCGTTCGCGAAGGCCTGAGGTGGCAGTGCTTTGCGTTCGCGGGCTTGAGGTCGCGTTCGCGTAGAGTTAAATTAGGGGCCTGTTAAATTGTTTTATGCGGAGCGCGGTCCTAGTGACGCGTTCGCGAAGAAGGAATATTACAGCTGGGCAGAATGTTTAAAAAGGCTTGAGGTGCGAATTTGGATTACATTTCCTCCATTGTTGCATGCGAGTTGAGAGCTATTTGAGAGAGATTTGAAGGGAAATCATTTGGAGGTAAGAATTTCAACTTCATAACACGTTTTTATGTCAATTCCTAAGTGATTAAACCATAAAAATTCTGGAAATTGAACCAAGTTGGGGAAGAAGGGTGCATGAGAAATTTATTTTTCTTTTGAGGATTTGAGTGGGCAAATATGGTCCGATTTTAGTGTTCTTGGTATGTATAGAATCGTGGGAGGACAAGGTTCTTAATGATGTAAAATTATCGAATTCTGAAACGTGGGCCCGGGGCTCAGGTTTTGCCGAATTTCGAGATTCTTGTTTAATTTGATAAATTTCGATTGGGTCGAGTTCCTTTGATATATATTGATAATGTTAACTGGTTTTGGCTAGATTCGGAGCAATTGGGAGCCAATTTTAGGGGAGAAAGCATAGCGGACTAGTGTTGTGGCCCGGTAGAGGTAAGTAATGGTCATAAATCTTGTCTTGAGGGTATGGAACCCCGACTGCATTATTTTTTCACTGAATTTCGAATGGCGCACATGTCGAATGACGAGTATGGGACGCGTACTGATTTTTGGATTGGACTAGGTCCTCTCCATGGCGACTAATGAGTTGCATATTTACTCAAAACCTTATGTTAAATTATGTTCTAAAGGTTTGTGAAATATTTGGGCTATAAGCCGTGTTTGGGGCCTCGTGCCGATCTGCTTAGACCCTTTGAGGTCTTTTTACTGCTGTTTTCCTCACTAATTGTTGATGATTTTATTCAGCATCATTATGCATAATGCTTTATTTGAAACTCAGCCTGATTTACACTACATGAGCATTAAAAATGATGTTTTCGGGTCGAGTACCCTGTTTTACTAATTCCCCCGAGGGGCTTCTCGAGTGGTTCCACCGAGTGTGGTCGAGGGTCAAGAGTGATGGTGAGGTGCTGAGTATTATTAGCACATGGGCTGAAGGAACCCCACCGGAGTCTGTACACACCCCAGTGAGCGCACCGAGTGCGAGTAACGAGTGATTGGGAGGCATGAGTGACTGTGAGGTGCTAAGGGATTGTGAGGCATGCCCGAGGGGATGATTATGAAACATGTTTTTTTGCCCGAGGGGCTACTATGATTTTACTACATTCAGGGTATTCAGGCACCGGGAGCATCCCCAGCTCAGCCAACTACTCCGATTCAGGATTATGTGGTCCCTGCTATGCCTGAGGACGAGCAGCGCAGGTTGGAGAGATTCAGCAGACATCAGCCTCCGACTTTCAGCGGTACAGAGGGAGAGGATGCCCAGATATTTCTAGATAGGTTACAGAGGATAATGCACCAGGGGTATTCTAGAGACCAGTGGGGTCTCGTTTTTTACATTTCAGTTTGTGGTTGGACCCTTTACCTGGTGGGAGTCTTTCGAGAGGCGTAGACCGGTTGGTTCAGCCCCTCTTACCTGGCAGCAGTTCTCCACGATCTTTTTGGGGAAGTATGTTCCTCAGTCCCACAGAGAGGAGCAGCGTAGGTAGTTTGAACAGCTGCGCCAGGGAGAGTTATCAGTCACTCAGTACGCGATGAGATTTTTCGAGTTGGCTAGGCATGCTTCTGAGATTATCCCTACTGATAGGGAGAGGGTGAGGAGGTTTGTAGATTGTCTTTCTTATCAGCTTCAGTTGTTTATGACTCGGGAGAGAGTATCGGGTGCTTCATTCAAGCAGGTTGTTGACATAGCTCGAGATATTGAGTCTGTTCGCCACCTAGAGCGGAAGGAGAGGGAGGACAAGAGGCCCCGTGGTTCGGGAAGTTCTAGTGGTGCTCCCTTCAGGGGACAGTTTCAACAGGGTAGGGGTCGTTCATTCAGGCCTCTTCAGTCAGGGCGCCCGGCATATAGTGGTGCATCTTTGGGGCAGGGTCCCCGTGGTTCTCAGTCAGGACGTACTTCATTTGGTGCCCTCCCAGCTCAGAGTGCACCTCGAGCACCTCCATTTCAGGGTTCTTCTATGTAGGAGTCTTCCAGTGGCCGTACGGTGCTAGGGGTTTCTATCAGTCCCCGCCTCAAGATCCAGGTAGTTGTTTTAAGTGTGGAGAGTTCGGGCGTGGGTGGAGGCAGTGTCCCCGCCGTGATGGTGGATCTTCTCAACAGAGGGGCCATTCCTCGACTTCAGCTCCAGTCACTTCACCACCCGCCCAAGCAGCCAGGGGTAGTGGTCAGTCAGCCAGAGGCCGTCCTAGAGGGGGAGGTCGAACAGGGGGAGGTCAGGCTCGCATGTATGCATTTCCAGCCAGGCCGGATCCTATGGCCTCAGATGCCGTGATTGCAGGTATTGTTTCAGTCTGTTGCTGTGATGCCTTGGCTTTATTTGACCCTGGTTCTACATACTCCTATGTTTCTTCATATTTTGCCGGTTTTCTAGATATGCTCCGTTAGTCTCTAATCACCTCATTTCATGTGTCGACTCCGGTGGGTGATACTGTTGTTTTGGATCGTGTGTATCGTTCGTGCACTATATCTATTGGGGGTCTGGATACTTGAGTGGACCTACTGTTACTCAGCATGTTCGATTTTGATGTAATATTGGGCATTGATTGGTTATCTCCATGCCATGTTTTTCCTGATTGTCACGCTAAGATAGTGACCTTAGCTATTCCAGGGTGTCCGAGGATTGAGTGGAGAGGTTCTTACGAGTATATGACTAGTAGGGTGATTTCTTACTTGAAGGATCATCATATGGTTGAGAAAGGGTGTTTATCTTATTTGGCCTTTGTGAGGGATGTCGGTGGTGAGACTCCCGCTGTTGATTCAGTTCCTGTGCTTCGTGACTTCCCGGATGTGTTTCCTGCAGACCTGCCAGGCATGCCACCTGACAGGAATATTGAGTTTTGTATTGACCTGGTTCCAGGAACTCAACTTATTTCTATTCCACCATATCGTATGGCACCAGCGGAGCTAAAGGAATTTAAGGAGCAACTTCAGGAGCTCTTGGATAAGGGGTTCATTCGGCCTAGTGTGTCACCTTGGGGTGCACCGGTGTTGTTCGTAAAGAAGAAGGATGGGTCCATGCGTATGTGTATTGACTATCGTTATTTGAATAGGGTTACAGTGAAGAAACGGTATCCCTTGCCCGCATTGATGATTTGTTTGACCAGCTTCAGGGAGCCAGAGTGTTTTCCAAGATTGATTTTTGATCTAGGTATCATCAGTTGAGGATTCGGGATTCTGATTTTCCGAAGAATGCTTTCAGGACCAGATATGGTCATTATGAGTTCTTGGTTATGTCGTTTGGGCTGACCAATGCCCCAGCTGCGTTCATGCAATTGATGAACAACGTGTTTCAGCCTTATCTTGATTCCTTCATCATTGTGTTTATTGATGACATCCTAGTTTATTCTCATAGCCAGGAAGAGCATGCTCAGCATTTGAGAGTTGTGTTGCAGAGGTTGAGGGAGGAGAAACTTTATGCGAAATTCTCCAAGTGTGAGTTTTGTCTTGGTTCGGTAGCTTTCTTGGGGCACGTAGTGTTCAGTGAGGGGATTCAGGTTGATCCAAAGAAGATAGAGGCGGTACAGAGTTGGCCCAGACCGTCCTCAGCTACAGAGATTAGGAGTTTCCTTGGTTTGGAAGGTTATTACCGTCGCTTTTTGGAGGGATTCTCTTCTATTGATTCGCTTTAGACCAGATTGACCCAGAAGGGTGCTCTATTCAGATGGTCTGATGAGTGTGAGGAGAGCTTTCAGAAGCTCAAGTCAGCATTGACTACAGCTCCAATACTAGTTTTTCCTGCTGGTTCGGGTTCTTACACAGTTTATTGTAATGCTTCTAGAGTTGACTTGGGAGCGGTATTGATGCAGGACAGTAGGGTAATTGCCTACATGTCCAGACAGTTGAATGTGCACAAGAAGAATTATCCAGTGCACGATCTTGAGTTAGCTGCCATTGTCCTTGCCTTGAAGATTTGGCGTCATTATTTGTATGGAGTGCAGTGTGAGATTTTCACTGATCATCGCAGTTTGCAGTATCTGCTGAGGCAGAAGGACTTGAATTTGCATCATAGGAGATGGTTAGAGCTCCTCAAGGAATATGACCTCACTATCTTATATCATCCGGGGAAGGCCAATGTAATGGCCGATGCCTTGAGTCGCAGAGCAGCGAGTTTGGGGAGTTTAGCTTACCTTCTAGCAGCAGAGCGTCCATTAGCTCTTGATTTTTAGGCCTTAGTAGGTCATTTGGTGAGATTGGATCTATCATAGCCCCCACGGGTGTTGGCTTATGTAGCCTCGAGGTCTTCTCTTTACGATCAGATTAGAGCACGCCAATATGATGATCCACATTTGCTTGTTCTTCAAGTCCGGGTCCGTCGCGGTGATGGCAGGGATGTGGTTATGGGCTTTGAGATTTGATTCTAGCAAAGGCTCATAGTTTGCGGTATTCCATCCATCCGAGTGCCGCGAAGATGTATTAGGATTTGAGGCAGCATTACTGGTGGAGGAGAATGAAGAGGGATGTTGTGGAGTTTGTGACTCAGTGTCTCAATTGTCAGCAGGTCAAGTATGAGCACCAGAGACCTGGTGGTTTGCTTTAGAGGTTTGATATTCCGTAGTGGAAGTCGGAGCGGATCACCATGGACTTCGTAGTTGGACTCCCATGGACTTCGAGGAGGTTTGATGCTATATGGGTTATTGTGGATCGGCTGATCAAGTTTGCGCACTTCATTCCTTTTGGTACTATGTATTCATCGGAGAGGTTAGTTGAGATTTATATCAGGGATATTGTCCGATTGCATGGGTTCCTGTTTCTATCATTTCCGACAGAGGCACTCAGTTCACATCTTAGTTTTAGAGAGCCGTGCAGAGAGAGTTGGGTACTCAGGTTGAGTTGAGCACAGCGTTTCATCCTCAGACTGATGGGCAGTCAGAGCGTACCATTCAGATTTTGGAGGATATGTTGCGTGCTTGTGTGATTGACTTTGGTGGTTCATGGGATCAATTTCTGCCACTAGCGGAGTTTGCATATAATAACAACTATCAGTCGAGTATTCAGATGGCTCCGCATGAGGCTTTGTACGGTAGGATGTGTAGGTCTCCGGTTGGTTCATTTGAGCGGGGCGAGGCCAGGCTATTGGGCACAGACTTCGTTCAGGATGCTTTGAGTAAGTCCAAGTTGATTCAGGAGCGGCTTCGCATGGCGCAGTCTAGGCATAAGAGTTATGCGGACCGGAAGGAGATGTGTCTTTCATGGTTAGGGATAAGGTGTTGCTGAAGGTGTCACCATGAAGGGTGTTATGAGATTCGGGAAGAGAGGGAAGCTGAGTCCCAGGTTCATTGGGCCATTTGAGGCACTTAGAGGGTTGGGGAGGTGGCATATAGGCTTGCTATGCCTCCCAGTTTATCGAGTATTCATCCAGTATTCCATGTTTCGATGCTCCGGAAGTATGTTGGCGACCCTTCCCATGTTTTGGACTTCAGCACGGTTCAGCTCGAGGGTGATATGTCATATGAGGTAGAGCCAGTGGCTATTTTGGGTCGACAGGTCAGGAAGCTGAGGTCTAAGGATATAGTTTCAGTGAAGGTTCAGTGGAGAGGGCAGCCGGTGGAGGATGCCACCTGGGAGACCGAGCAGGAGATGTGGGACAAATATCGTGCTCCGCTTCTCTCGCGCTTGCTTGCGTGAAGGCTTAGAGCCGTTTTCGCTAGGTCCAAAAGCTTCCCAAAAGATCTGATCCAACAGAAATCCCGCATTGAGCGTAGCCTCACTTATTTGAGACTCTAGGTATGTTTCTAGACCCGTTCGAGGACAAACGTTTGTTCAAGAGGGGGAGGATGTAACGACCCGAGAAGTCATTCTGTTAGATTTACCCCGTTTCCCCTATTTCTGCATTTTTTATATATCGCTATCCTGTTTTTGATGTATTGGATCAGTTGGTTTGGGTCCGGAATGGTTATGTTGAGAATTTAGGCATTTAGCCTTTTAAAGTAGCCTAATAGTTGAGAAAGTCAACTGAGAGTTGACTTATTGGTAAACGACCTCGAAATGCGGATTTTATGGCTCGGATAAATTCGTTAGGTGATTTGGGACTTAGGAGCGTGTTGCGAATATTTTTGTGATGTCCGGTGTAGAATTAGGCTTGAATTGGCGAAAGTTAGTTTTTGGCGATTTCCGATCGGGAGTGGAAAATAGGCTATCGGGGTCGGAATGGAATTCCGGAAGATTGAGCAGGTTCATAATGTCATTTTGGTTATGTTTGCAAAATTTCAGGTCAATCGGAGGTGTTTTGGTTGGTTTCGGCGTAGTTGGCAAAATTTAGAAGTTTCACAGTTCTTAGGCTTGAATTTGATATAAATTTGGTGTTTTCGTGTTTTTTTTGGTGTTTCGAAGGCTCGACTAAGTTTGAATGATGTTATGGGATATGTTGGTATGTTTGGTTGAGGTCCCGAGGGCCTCCGGTGTTTTTTGGATGGTTAGCGGATCGATTTTGAGTTTTGGAACTTGGCTGGTTTGCTACTGTTTCTGCAACAGAGTTTTACTATATGCGTTCGCGGCAGGGGGCTCGTGTTCGCATAGAGTGTTTGGTGGAAGGGGGCCAGTTTCTCTATGCGTTCGCGGGAGAAGGGGTGCGAACGCGGAGGGTTGAGCTGGGTGGTCATCGCGAACGTGGGTGTGTGTGTGCGTTCGCGTAGGGTTGTGGGCCTTTTGAGGACCCCAGGGGTTTTGGCCTATGCATCGCGTGTCAGGGGACGCATTCGCGAAGGCTTGGGGTGGAAGTGATTCGTGTTCGCAGGCTTGAGGCCGCGTTTGTGTAGAGTAAAATTAGGGGCATGTTAAATTGTTCTATGCGAACGCGGTCCTAGTGACGCGTTCGCGAAGAAGGAATATTACAGCTGCGCAGAATGTTTAAAAAGGCTTGAGGTTTCTAATGATGTAAAAATTGTGGGAGGACAAGGTTTCTAATGATGTAAAAATTATCGAATTACGAGACGTGGGCCCGGGGCTCAGGTTTGGCCGAATTTCGAGATTCTTGTTTAATTTGATAATTTTCGATTGGGTCGAGTTTCTTTGATGTATATTGATAATGTTAACTGGTTTTGGCTAGATTCGGAGCAATCGGGAGCCAATTTGAGGGGAAAAAGCATAGTGGACTAGTGTTGTGGCCCGGTAGAGGTAAGTAATGGTCATAAATTTTGTCCTGAGGGTATGGAACCCCGAACTGCATTATTTTCTCACCGAATTTGGAATGGCGCACATGTCGGATGACGAGTATGTGGCGCATAATAATTTTTGGATTGGACTAGGTCCTCTCCGCAGCGACTAATGAGTTGCATATTTACTCAAAACCTTATGTTAAATTATGTTCTAAAGGTTTGTGAAATATTTGGGCTATAAGCCGCGTTTGAGGCCTCGTGCCGATCTGTTTAGACCCTTTGAGGGATTTTTACTGTTGTTTTCCTCACTAATTGTTGATGATTTTACTCAGCATCATTATGCATACTGCTTTATTTGAAACTCAGCCTGATTTACACTACATGAGCATTAAAAATGATGTTTTCCGGTCGAGTGCCCTATTTTACTAATTCGCCCGAGGGGCTTTTCGAGTGGTTCAACCGAGTGTGGCCGAGGGCCAAGAGTGATGGTGAGGTGCTGAGTGATATTAGCGCTTGGGCTGAAGGAGCCCCTGCAGAGTCTATACACACTCCCAGTGAGCGCACCGAGTGCGAGTGACGAGTGATTGGGAGGCATGAGTGACTGTGAGGTGCTAAGGGATTGTGAGGCATGCCCGAGGGGCTGATTATGAAACATGTTTTTGCCCGAGGGGCTACTTATGATTTTACTACATTCATTTGCATACCAAATCCTTTGTTTTAAAGTTGTTAAAAATGTGCATTCTTTAAAGGAATTTTATGAAGTTGATTTTTAAGACATGATGATTTCGTATATCTATGTTATACTATTGGAAAGTAAGGTTGTGTATATTGTGACTTGATGGCATTGATTTTTATGTGTTTCCTTGCTACTTAGACTTGATTTGTTTTCATTACTACTGAGTTGGCATACTCACATTACTCCCTGCACTTCTGTGTGCAGATTTAGGAGCAGATATCGAGCATTGGCCTTTATTTCGCAGCGGAGCCGGATCGTGGGATATAGAGTTAGCTGTTCAGCGTTCGCAGCATCTCTGTTTTCCCTTCCTGTTGTATTTAGCTTCGATTCGGAGTTTTGTATTATAATAGTTTATTTTGGATTATTTCACTAGATGCACATGACATGTTGGCTCCGAGTTTTGGGGATGGCAGTACTGTATAAAATTGGCCTACTATATTAAGTAATTTTCTGTATATTTTTATGAAATTCTTGAAACATAAATGGTATTTTCAAAAGAAATTGCGAACATGCGGTAGTCGGCTAGCCTAGTTCCACGATAGGCGCCATCACGACTAGTTAGGATTTGGGGTCATGACAGTATATTATTTTCTTAAAAATGGAATATTTATATTTTATAATACAAATTTATTATTTTGAGTATTTTAATGCATAAACAATATTTTCATCCATTTATTAAGCATTTTTATAAATTAATTTGGTAAATTTTTGGGTATTTAAATAATATCCTAAATTCTTACCTGTTTTCGGACCTAAAACAACCCAGACCTCAGCCCAAGTACCCCAAACCTTAGCCCAATCCTCAGAGACCAAAACCAAATAACCCACTAACCCCAACCCTGTCAGTATCCGTTTTAAACGACCCGCCCCAACCTTTTTTAATCATGGACGCTGATCTTTCAAGATCAACGACCCATAATTAAACCCTCCCTTTAATTAACCTAACCCTTAACCCTAACCCTCATCTCCCTTCTCACTCCTTCAGAAACCCTAGCCGCCTCCCCCATCTTCTCCAGATCCGAGTAAGTCACGGACTCCCTCTGTGATTTACTTGCCTTTTATGTGCCGGTCGCGTGATCCTTCTTTGATTCCAGCTTCAGGTCCTGGTATATCCGATGGGGACCTCAGGGGAGCTATTCATATGTTGACCCAGTTAGTGGCCGCTCAGGCCCAAAGATCTCATGCTGCCCATGCGTCCTTTAGCGGACAGGGAGATTCTGCCGGTTCCAGAGTCAACCAATTTCTGCGGTTGGCCCCTCCAGAGTTCTCACGTATTGATCCAGAGGCCGATCCGCAGGACTTTCTAGATGAAATGTACAAGATACTTCGGGTTATGAAGGCTACAGAGACAAAGGGGGTTGATTTAGCATCTTACAGGCTGAGGAAAGCAGCGTATTCCTGGTTCGAGATGTGGGAGGATACCCATGGGGAGGGAAGTCCTCCGGCGAGATGGGATGAGTTCGTTGATGCTTTCATGGATCACTTCTTGCCTGCCGAGACTATGGCAGCCCGTGCTACGGAGTTTGAGGTTCTCAAGTAGGGTAATATGAGTATGTGGGAGTACCACATGGAGTTCGTGAGGTTGTCCAAGTACGCTCCTCAGTTGGTATCAACTATGCATGCCATAGTTTGACAGTTTGTTTAGGGCCTCAGTCCCTTGGTTGTGAATGAAGCTGATACAGCTTCCTTGCACTCAGACATGAATTATGGTAAGATAGTGGGATTCGCCTAGGCCACGGAGGCTAGAAAATTGAAGATAAGGTCGAAGAGGGAGAGTATTACCAGGGCCCGGTCAGCGGGCCACTCGTGGAGTTTAGTTGGAGGAGGGAGACCAGTTCAGGGGATACCATTAGAGCCATCCCAATCTTACGCTCAGTCCTCATCCAATGCACCGCCATCAGTGCCCCGTTATCAGCAGAGCAGTCACTAGGGGCCAAGATCAGGTAGTAGGAGACCCCATCAGCCCAGTCATCTAGGATGGAGGTTCCAGCAGCAGAGGAGGTCTCTGTGCCCTAAGTGTGGGAGGTTCCATACCGAGCCTTGTTACCTGGATATCCCGATATGCTACGGGCGTGGGGTGAGAGGTCATGTTCAGCAGGATTGCTGTGCGCCAGTCAGGGCATGGGTAGTGGTTTTGCTCAGCCGTCCGGTTCTTCAGTCGCCGCATCTTCAGGGCGTCCTCCAGCTCCAGCAGGGCGTGGTGCAGTTAGGGGTGGAGTACGAGGTAGAGGTGGACCCAGTCGCTTCTATGCTTTGAGTGGTCTTGAGAGTGCGGAGGCTTCTCTAGATGTTATCACAGGTATTCTTACTGTTCAAGAACTTGATGTTTATGCTCTTATTGATCCGGGGTCCTCTTTGTCATATGTTACCCCATTTATTGCTTCAAGTTTTTGGATAGAACCCGAACAACTTCATGAGTCTTTCTCTGTTACGACTCCTGTTGGTGATTCCATCACAGGCGCACGAGTCTATAGGAATTGTGTTGTCACAGTGTGTGGTCAAGATACCGCGGCGGATCTTATCGAACTTGTGATGGTAGATTTCGATGTTATCATGGGGATGGATTGGCTTTACTCGTGCTTTGCTAAACTCGACTGTCGAACAAGAATTAGGAGACTAGAGTTTCCTACTGAGTTAGTTATTGAGTGGAAAGGGAATGGTGTGGTACCAAAGGGTAGGTTTATTTCCTACCTTATGGCCCCGAAGATGAAAATGGGAGTGTTTATCATTTGGTCCGGGTTGCGGACACCACTTAAGCAGTGTTTGCCCCCGAGTCCGTCCCAGTCGTGAATGAGTTTCTTGAGGTATTTTCGGATGAGCTTCCAGGGATTCCGCCAGATAGAGAGATCGATTTCGGGATCGATGTATTGCCAGATACGCAGCCAATATCTATTCTACCATACAGAATGGCGCCAGCGGAGTTGAGGGAGTTAAAGGTGCAGTTGAAATACTTATTAGAGAAGAGGTTCATTCGGCTGAGTGTGTCTCCGTGGGGCGCTCCCGTTCTTTTCGTCAGGAAAAAGGATGGGTCACTTTGGATGTGTATTAATTATCGGCAGCTCAACAAGGACACTATCAAAAACAAGTATCCATTGCCCCCGATAGATGATTTGTTCGACTAATTGCAGGGGGCGAGGTTCTTATCTAAAATTGATTTACGGTCAGGGTATCACCAGTTGAAGATCAGAGAGCAGGATATTCCTAAGATCACGTTCAGAACTCGTTATGGCCTTTTTGAATTTTTGGTAATGTCCTTTGGACTGACCAATGCTCCAGCGGCTTTATCTTATGAATCGGGTTTTCAAACCGTTTCTTTACTCCTTCGTGATTATTTTTATTGATGACATCCTTGTCTACTCGCGGAGTCGGGAGGATCATGCTAATTACCTCAGGGCAGTTCTGCAGACTCTTCTTCAGCACCAATTTTATGCCATGTTTTCAAAATGTGAATTTTGGCTGGAGTCAGTCACATTATTGGGTCATGTTGTTTCCATAGAAGGGATTAAGGTTGATCACAGAAGATCACATCGGTGAAGGATTGGCCTAGACCAATGACCCCGACAGATATTCGCAGTTTCTTGGGTCTTGCCGGGTATTATCGAAGGTTTGTGGAGGGGTTTTCTACCCTCGCATCCCCATTGACTAAATCGACGCATAAGGAAACTAAGTTCCAATGGTCCGACGCTTGTGAGAAGAGCTTTTAGAAATTGAAATCAAGATTGACTTCAGCACCGGTGTTAACTTTGCAGAAGGCACAGAGGGATTTGTGGTTTATTGCGATGCTTCAAGGGTTGGTTTGGGATGTGTGTTGATGAAACATGGGAAGGTTATAGCCTATGCTTCCAGGCAACTCAAGAATCACGAGAAGAATTATCCAACGCATTATTTAGAACTCGCGACAGTTGTGTTTGCATTAAAAATCTGGAGGCATTATTTGTATGAGGTCCATGTGGACGTGTTCTCAGACCACAAGAGTCTCCAGCGGCGATGGTTAGAATTACTTAAAGATTATGATATGAACATCCTGTACTATCCTAGAAAAGCAGATTTAGTGGCCGAGGTAATAAGGATGGAATGTGATCATTATCACTATTGAAATGAAAATCGGGAAAACTATTTAATATGGTGAAAGGGAAAAAAAAGGATAGATTGTGAAAGTTGTTGATTGTGGTTGTTCTTTCCATGTGCATTGATTGATTGGTTCTATTACTTTCTCTTATTTATGTATTGTTTGATTTTACTTGGGATAAAGTTTGTTCATACATACTAGTACTATTCCACAGTACTAACGTCCCTTTTGTCGGGGGCGCTACATCTTTTATATGGATGTTGGTGGGTCCATAGCAGGTTGCTCAGCTCTCCATTAGTGGTGCTTTCTCCTCATCCTTTTTCAGCTGTGCTGGTAAGCCCCACTTCCTCTCGAGGCCATGTGTAGTTCATGCCATCTCCTTTTGAGTATATTATGTATTGTAAGGTATAGCCGGGGCCTTGTTTCCGGCAAGTATTGTATAAACTCTTATTACTCTCAGAGGCTCCATAGACACTATGTGGGTGTATATATATATTTTGGGAAGTGGTTGTATTTTCTCGTAATCGTGGTCCGTATTGGGAAGTGTTGTATCTATTATGTATGTTTTGGGGAGGTATTCATATGTTGACCCAGTTAGTGGCTGCTCAGGCCCAAAGGTCTCATTCTGCCACTGCGTCCTCTAGCGGACAGGGAGATTCCACCGGTTCCAGAATCAACCAGTTTCTGCGGTTGGCCCTTACAGAGTTCTCAGGTATTGTTCCAAAGGCCGATCCGCATGACTTTCTAGATGAAATGTACAAGATGCTTTGGGTTATGAAGGCTATAGAGACAGAGGGGGTTGAGTTAGCATCTTACAGGCTGAGGGGAAAAGTGTATTCCATGTTCGAGAAGTTGGAGGATTCCCGTAGGGAGGGAAGTCCTCCGGCGAGATGGGATGAGTTCGTTGATGCTTTCATGGATCCTTTCTTGTCTGCTGAGACTATGGCAGCCCATGCTGCGGAGTTTGAGGTTCTCAAGCAGGGTAATATGAGTGTGTGGGAGTACCACATGGAGTTCGTGAGGTTGTCCAAGTACGCTCCTCAGTTGGTATCGACTATGGATGCCAGAGTTCGACGGTTTGTTCAGGGCCTCAGTCCCTTGGTTGTGAATGAAGCTGCTACAGCTGCCTTGCATTCAGACATGAATTATGGTAAGATAGTGGGATTCGCCCAGGCCACAGAGGCTAGAAAATTAAAGATAAGGTCGAAAAGGGAGAGTATTAGCAGGGCCCGGTCAGCCGGCCACACGGGGAGTTCAGTTGGAGGAGGGAGACCAGTTCAGACGAGAATACCATTAGGGCCATCCCAATCTTATGCTCAATCCTCATCCAGTGCACCACCATCAGTGCCCCGTTATTAGCAAAGCAGCCACTAGGGGCCAAGATCAGGTAGCAGGAGACCCCATCAGCCCGGTCGACTAGGAAGGAGGTTCCAGCAGCAGAGGAGGTCTTTGTGCCCTAACTGTGGGAGGTTCCATACCGAGCCTTGTTACCTGGATATCCCGGTATGCTACGGGTGTGAGTGGAGAGGTCATATTTAGCGGGATTGTCGTGCGCCCAGTCAGAGCATGGGTAGTGGTTTTGCTCAGCCGTCCGGTTCTTCAGTCGCCGCATCTTCAGGGCGTCCTCCAGCTCCAGCAGGGCGTGGTGTAATTAGGGGTGGAGTACAAGGTAGAGGTGGACTTAGTTGCTTCTATGCTTTGAGTGCTCGCCAGAGTGCAGAGGCTTCTCCAGATGTTATCACAGGTATTCTGACAGTTCAAGCACTTGATGTTTATGCTCTTATTGATCCGGGGTCCTCTTTGTCATATGTTACCCCATTTATTGGTTCATGTTTTGGGATAGAACCCGAACAACTTCATGAGCCGTTCATTGTGTCGACTCCTGTTGGTGATTCCATCGCAGCCGCACGAGTCTATAGGAATTGTGTTGTCACGGTGTGTGGCCAAGATACCACGATCGATCTTATCGAACTTGGGATGGTAGATTTCGATGTTATCATGGGGATGGATTGGCTTTACTCGTGCTTTGCTAAACTTGACTGCCAAAAAAGAATTATGAGACTAGAGTTTCCTAACGAGTTAGTTATTGAGTGGAAAGGGAATGATGTGCTGCCAAAGGGTAGGTTTATTTCCTACCTTAAGGCCTCGAAGATGATTAAAAAGGCGTGTGTTTATCATTTGGTCTGGGTTGCGGATAGCACTTCAGAAGTGTCTGCCCTCGAGTCCATCCCAGTCGTGAATGAGTTTCTTGAAGTATTTTCGGACGAGCTTCTAGGGATTCTGCCAGATAGAGAGATCGATTTCGAGATTGATGTATTGCCAGATATGCAACCAATATCTATTCCACCATACAGAATGGCGCCAGCAGAGTTGAGGGAGCTAAAGGAGCAGTTGAAAGACTTATTATAGAAGGGGTTCATTCGGCCGAGTGTCTCGCCGTGGGGCGCTCCGATTCTTTTCTTCAGGAAGAAGGATGGGTCGCTTTAGATGTGTATTAATTATCGGCAGCTCAACAAGGTCACTATCAAAAAAAAATATCCATTGACCCGGATAAATGATTTGTTCGACCAATTGCAGGGTGCGAGGTTCTTCTCCAAAATTTATTTACGGTCAGGGTATCACTAGTTTGGTAATGTCCCTTGGACTGAGCAATGCTCCGGCGGCTTTCATGTATCTTATGAATCGAGTTTTCAAACCGTTTCTTGACTCCTTCGTGATTGTTTTAATTGATGACATCCTTGTCTACTCGTGGAGTCGGGAGGATCATGCGAATCACCTCAGGGCAGTTATGCAAACTCTTCATCAGCACCAATTGTATGCCAAGTTTTCAAAATGTGAATTTTGGCTGGAGTGAGTCACATTTTTGGGTCATGTTGTTTCTAGAGAAGGGATTAAGGTTGATCCCTAGAGGATCACATCGGTGAAGGATTGTCCTAGACCAATGAACCCGACAGAGATTTGCAGTTTCTTGGGTCTAGCTGGGTATTATCGGTGGTTTGTGGAGGAGTTCTCTACCCTTGCCTCCTCATTGACTAAATTGACGTAGAAGGTAACTAAGTTCCAATGGTCTGACGCTTGTGAGAAGAGCTTTCAGGAATTGAAATCAAGATTGACTTCAGCACCGGTGTTAACTTTGCCAAAAGGCACGGAGGGATTTGTGGTTGCAATTCTTGAAGGGTTGGTTTGGGATGTGTGTTGATGCAACACGGGAAGGTTATAGCCTATGCTTCCAGGAAACTCAAGAATCACGAGAAGAATCATCCAACGCATGATATAGAACTCGCGGCAGTTGTGTTTGCATTAAAAATCTGGCGGCATTATTTGTATGGGGTCCATGTGGACGTGTTCTCACACCACAAGAGTCTCTAATATTTTTTCAAGTAGAAGGATTTGGATTTAAGGCAGCGGCAATTGTTAGAATTTCTTAAGGATTATGATATGAACATTCTATACCATTCGGGAAAAGCAAATGTAGTGGCCGAGGTAATAAGGATGGAATGTGATCATTATCACTATTGAAATGAAAATCGGGAAAACTCTTGAATATAGTGATGTTGAAAGGGATAAAAAAGGAGAGATTGTGAAACTTGTTGATTTTTGTTGTTCTTTCCACGTGCGTTGATTGATTGGTTCTATTACTGTCTCTTATTTGTGTATTGTTTGATTGTACTTGGGATAAATTTTTTCATACATACTAGTACTATTCAACAATACTAGCGTCCCTTTTGCCGGGCGCGCTACATCTTCTATATGGATGTAGGTCGGTCCATAGCAGGTTGCTCAGATCGCCGTTAGTGGTGATTTTAACTCATCCTTTTTTAGCTGTACTGGTGAGCCCCACTTCCTCTCGGGGCCATGTGTAGTTCATTCCATCTCTTTTTTAGTATATTATGTATTGTAAGGTATAGCCCGGGCCTTGTTGCCGGCAAGTATTGTATAAACTCCTAGTACTCTTAGAGGCTCGGTAGACACTATGTGGGTGTATATATATCGTTTGGGCAGTGGTTGTATTTTCTCGTAATCGCGGTCCATATTGGGAAGTGTTATATCTATTATGTATGTTTTGGGAAATATAGTATAATAATGTAAAATGAGGAAAATTGGATTTATTGTGGTAGTCACACACGTTTAGGCTTATCTCACTGTTTCACATAAATAATGTATGCTATAAGCACGGGAAAACGCATTGGGTAGGAAAGGAAAATTAGGTTCGCTTGACTGGGGTCACAAGGTTGAGTGCCGGTCGCGTGATCCTTCTACGTGTCCAGCTTCAGGTCCCGGTACTTCCGATGGGGACCTCAGGGGAGCTATTCATATGTTGACCCAGTTAGTGGCCGCTCAGGCCCAAAGATCTCATGCTGCCCCTACGTCCTCTATTGGACAGGGAGATTCCACCGGTTCCAAAGTCAACCAGTTTCTACAGTTGGCCACTCCACAGTTCTCAGGTATTGATCCAGAGGCCGATCCGCAGGACTTTCTAGATGAAATGTACAAGACGCTTCGGGTTATGAAGGCTACAGAGACAGAGGGGGTTGAGTTAGCATCTTACAGGATGAGGGGAGCAGCGTATTCCTGGTTTGAGATGTGGGAGGATTCCCATGGGGAGGGAACTCTTCCGGTGAGATGGGATGAGTTCGTTGATGTTTTCATGGCTCCCTTCTTGCCTGCCGAGACTATGGCAGCTCGTGCTACGGAGTTTGAGGTTCTCAAGCAGAGTAATATGAGTGTTTGGGAGTACCACATAGAGTTCGTGAGGTTGTCCAAGTACGCTCCTCAGTTGGTAGCAACTATGGATGCCAGAGTTCGACGGTTTGTTCAGGGCCTCAGTCCCTTGGTTGTGAATGAAGCTGCTACAGCTGCCTTGCATTCAGACATGAATTATGGTAAGATAGTGGGATTCGCTCAGGCCACGAAGGCTACAAAATTGAAGATAAGGTCTAAAAGGGAGAGTATTAGCAGGGCCCGGTCAGCAGGCCACTCAGGGAGTTCAGTTGGAAGAGGGAGACCAGTTCAGGTGAGAATACCATTAGGGCCATCCCAGTCTGATGCTCAATCCTCATCCAGTGCACCGCCATCAATGCCCCGTTATCAACAGAGCAGTCACTGGGGGCCAAGATCAGGTAGCAGGAGACTCCATCAACCCGGTTGTGCAGGAGGGAGGTTCCAGCAGCAGATGAGGTCTCTGTGCCCTATGTGTGGGAGGTTCCATACCGAGCCTTGTTACTTGGAAATCCCGATATGCGACGGGTGTGGGGTTAGAGGTCATATTCAGCGGGATTACCGTGCGCCCAGTCAGGTCATGGGTAATTGCTTTGCTCAGCCGTCCGGTTCTTCAGTCGCCGCATCTTTTGGGCGTCCTCCAGCTCCAACAGGGCGTGGTGCAGTTAGGGGTGGAGTACGAGGTAGAGGTGGACCCAGTCACTTCTATGCTTTGAGTGGTCGCCAGAGTGCGGAGGCTTCTCTAGATGTTATCACAGGTATTCTGATTGTTCAAGATCTTGATGTTTATGCTCTTATTGATTCGGGGTCCTCTTTGTCATATGTTACCCAATTTATTGCTTCATGTTTTGGGATCGAACCCGAACAACTTCACGAGTCGTTCTCTATGTCGACTCTTGTTGGTGATTCCATCACAGCTGCACGAGTCTATAGGAATTGTGTTGTCACGGTGTGTGGTCGAGATACCACGGCCGATCTTATCAAAATTGGGATGGTAGATTTCGATGTTATTATGGGGATGGATTTCCTTTACTCGTGCTTTGCTAAACTCGACTGCCGAACCAGAATTATGAGACTAGAGTTTCCTAACGAGTTAGTTGTTGAGTGGAAAGGGAATGGTGTGGTGCCAAAGGGTAGGTTTATTTCCTACCTTAAGGCCTCGAAGATGATTAAAAAGGGGTGTGTTTATCATTTGGTTCGGGTTGCGGACACCACTTCAGAAGTGTCTGCCCCGAGTCCGTTACAGTCGTGAATGAGTTTCTTGAAGAATTTTTGGACGAGCCGCCAGGGATTCCGCCAGATAGAGAGATCAATTTTGGAATTGATGTATTGCCAGATACGCAGCCAATATCTATTCCACCATACAGAATGGCGCCAGCAAAGTTGAGGGAGTTAAATGAGCAGTTGAAAGACTTATTAGAGAAGGGGTTCATTCGGCCGAGTGTGTCGCCGTGGGGTGCTCCGGTTATTTTCGTCAGGAAGAAGGATGGGTCGCTTCATATGTTTATTAATTATCGGCAGCTCAACAAAGTCACTATCAAAAACAAGTATCCATTGCTCCGGATAGATGATTTCTTCGCCCAATTTCAGTGTGCGAGGTTCTTCTCCAAAATTGATTTATGGTCGGGTATCACCATTTGAAGATCAGACAGCAGGATATTCCTAATGTCACCTTCAAAACTCGTTTTGGCCTTTTTGAATTTTTGGTGATGTCCATTGGACTGACCAATGCTCCAGCGGCTTTCATGGATATTATGAATCGGGTTTTCAAACCTTTTCTTGACTCCTTCGTGATTGTTTTTATTGATGACATCCTTGTGTACTCGCGGAGTTGGGAGGATCATGCCAATCACCTCAGGGCAGTTCTGCAGACTCTTCATCAGCACCAATTATATGCCAAGTTTTAAAAATGTGAATTTTGGCCGGATTCAGTCACATTCTTAGGTCATGTTGTTTCCAGAGAAGGGATTAAGGTTGATCCCCAGAAGATCACAACGGTGAAGGATTGGCCTAGACCAACGACCCCGATAGAGATTCACAGTTTCTTGGGTCTCGCCGGGTATTATTGGAGGTTTGTGGAGGTGTTCTCAACCCTCCCCTCCCCGTTGACTAAATTGATGCAGAAGGCATAGTTCCAACGGTCCGACTCTTGTGAGAAGAGCTTTCAGGAATTGAAATCAAGATTGACTTCAGCACCTGTGTTAACTTTTCCAGAAGGCACAGAGGGATTTGTGGTATATTGTGATGCTTCAAGGGTTCGTTTGGGATGTGTTTTGATGCAACAAGGGAATGTTATGCCTATGATTCCAGAATAATCAAGAATCACGAGAAGAATTATCCAACACATGATTTATAACTCGCGACAGTTGTGTTTGCATTAAAAATCTGGCGGCATTATATGTATGGGGTCCATGTGGACGTGTTCTCAGACCAGAATTGTCTCCAATATTTGTTCAAGCAGAAGGAGTAGAATTTAAGCTAGTGGCAATGGTTAGAATTTCTTAAGGATTATGATATGAACATTCTGTACCATCCGAGAAAAGCAAATGTAGTGGCCGAGATAATAAGGATGGAATGTGATCATTATCACTATTGAAATGAAAATCGGGAAAACACTTGAATATGGTGATGTTGAAAGGGAAAAAGAAGGAGAGATTGTGAAACTTGTTGATTTTGGTTGTTCTTTCCACGTGCATTGGTTGATTGGTTCTATTACTGTCTCTTATTTGTGTATTGTTTGATTGTACTTGGGATAAAGTTTGTTCATACATACTAGTACTATTCCACAGTACTAACGTCCTTTTTTCCGGGGGCGCTACATCTTTTATATGGATGTAGGTGCGTTCATAGTAGGTTTCTCAGCTCGCCATTAGTGGTGCTTTCTCCTCAACCCTTTTCAGCTATACTGGTGAGCCCCACTTCCTCTCGGGGCCATGTGTAGTTCATGCAATCTTCTTTTGAGTATATTATGTATTGTAAGGTATAGCCGGGGCCTTGTTCCCGACAAGTATTGAATAAAATCCTAGTACTCTCAGAGGCTCCATAGACAGTATGTGGGTGTATATATATATTTTGGACAGGTGTTGTATTTTCTCGTAATCGTGGTCCGTATTGGGAAGTGTTGTATCTATTATGTATGTTTTGGGAAATCTAGTTTAATAATGTAAAATGAGGAAAATTGGATTTATTGTGGTACACACTTTTAAGCTTATCTCACTGTTTCACATAAATAATGTATGCTATAAACAGGGGAAAACGCGTTGGGTAGGAAAGGAAAATCAGGTTCGCTTGACTGGGATGACCCGGTTGAGTGCCGGTCGCGTGATCCTTCTTCGATTCCAGCTTCAGGTCCCGGTACTTCTGATGGGGACCTCAGGGGAGCTATTCATATGTTGACCATGTTAGTGGCCGCTCAGGCCCAAAGATCTCATTCTGCCACTGCGTCCTCTAGCGGACAGGGAGAAGCGTATTCCATGTTCGAGAAGTTGGAGGATTCCCGTAGGGAGGTAAGGCCTCCGGCGAGATGGGATGAGTTATTGATGCTTTCATGGATCCCTTCTTGCATGCCGAGACTATGGCAGCCCCTGCTACAGAGTTTGAGGTTCTCAAGAAGGGTAATATGAGTTTGTGGGAGTACCACATGGAGTTCGTGAGGTTTTCCAAGTATGCTCCTCAGTTGGTATCGACTATGGATGCCAGAGTTCGAGGGTTTGTTCAGGGCCTCAGTCCCTTGGTTGTGAATGAAGCTGCTACAACTTGCAATCAGACATGAATTATGGTAAGATAGTGGGATTCGCCCAGGCCATGGAGGCTAGAACATTGAAGATAAGGTGGAAGAGGAAGAGTATTAGCAGGGCCCGGTCAGCGGGCCACTCGGGGAGCTCAGTTGGAGGAGGGAGACCAGTTCAGGGGAGAGTACCATTAGGGCCATCCCAGTCTTATGCTCAAAACTCATCCAGTGCACCGCCATCAGTGCCCCGTTATCAGCAGAGCAGTCACTAGGGGCCAAGATCAGGTAGCAAGAGACCCCATCAGCCCGGTCGTCCAGGACGGAGGTTCCAGCAGCAGAGGAGGTCTTTGTGCCCTAAGTGTGGGAGGTTCCATACCGAGCCTTGTTACCTGGATATCCCGGTATGCTACAGGTGTGAGTGGAGAGATCATATTTAGCGGGATTGTCGTGCGCCCAGTAAGGGCATGGGTAGTGGTTTTGCTCAGCCGTCCGGTTCTTCAGTCGCCGCATCTTCAGGGCGTCCTCCAGCTCCAGTAGGGCGTGGTGCAGTTAGGGGTGGAGTACGAGGTAGAGGTGGACCCAGTCGCTTCTATGCTTTGAGTTGTCACCAGAGTACGGAGGCTTCTCCAGATGTTATCACAAGTATTCTAACTGTTCAAGCACTTGATATTTATGGTCTTATTGATCCGGGGTCCTCTTTTTCATATGTTACCCCATTTATTGCATCAAGTTTTGGGATAAAACTCGAACAAATTCATGAGCCGTTCTCTGTGTCGACTCCTATTGGTGATTCCATCACAACCGCACGAGTCTATAGGAATTTTGTTATCACGGTGTGTGGTCGAGATACCCCAGCCGATCTTAATGAACTTGGGATTGTATATCTCGATGTTATCATGGGGATGGATTGGCTTTACTCGTGCTTTGCTAAACTCGACTGCCGAACCAGAATTATGAGACTAGAGTTTCCTAACGATACAGTTATTCAGTGGAAAGGGAATGGAGTGGTGCCAAATGGTAGGTTTATTTCCTACCTTAAGGCGTCGAAGATGATTAAAAAGGGGTGTGTTTATCATTTGGTCCGGGTTGCGGACACCACTTCAAAAGTGTCTGCCCCTGAGTCCGTCCAAGTCGTGAATGAGTTTCTTGAAGAATTTTTGGACGAGCGTCTAGGGATTCCGCCAGATAGAGAGATCGGTTCAGGATTGATGTATTTCCAGATACGCAGCCAATATCTATTCCACCATACAGAATGGAGTCAGCAAAGTTGAGGGAGGTAAAGGAGCAGTTGAAAGACTTATTAGAGAAGGGGTTCATTCAGCCGAGTGTGTCTCCGTGGGGTGCTCCGGTTCTTTTCGTCAGGAAGAAGGATGGGTCGCTTCAGATGTGTATTAATTATCGGTAGCTCAACAAGGCCACTATCAAAAACAAGTATCCATTGCCCCAGATAGATGATTTGTTCGACCAATTGAAGGGTGCGAGGTTCTTATCCAAAATTTATTTACGGTCGGGGTATCACCAGTTGAAGATCAGAGAGCAGGATATTCCTAAGATCACCTTCAGAACTCGTTATGGCCTTTTTGAATTTTTGGTAATGTCCTTTGGACTGACCAATGCTTCAGCGGCTTTCATGGATATTATGAATCGGGTTTTCAAACCGTTTCTTGATTCCTTCATTATTTTTTTTATTGATGACATCCTTGTCTATTCGCGGAGTCGGGAGGATCATGCTAATCACCTCAGGGCAGTTCTGCAGACTCTTCATCAGCACCAATTGTATGCCAAGTTTTCAAAATGTGAATTTTGGTTGGAGTCAATCATATTTTTGGGTCATGTTCTTTCCAGAGAAGGGATTAAGGTTGATCCCCAAAAGATCACAGCGGTGAAGGATTGTCCTAGACCAACGACAACGACAGAGATTCGCAGTTTCTTGGGTCTGGTCAGGTATTATCGGAGGTTTATGGAGGGGTTCTATACCCTCGCCTCCCCGTTGACTAAATTGACACAGAAGGCAACTAAGTTCCAATGGTCCGACACTTGTGAGAAGAGCTTTCAGGAATTGAAATCAAGATTAACTTCAGCACCGGTGTTAACTTTGCCACAAGGCACGGAGGGATTTGTGGTTTAGTGCGATGCTTCAAGGGTTGGTTTGGGATGTGTTTTGATGCAACACAGGAAGGTTATAGCCTAATCTTATTGGAAACTCAAGAATCACGAGAAGAATTATCCAACGCATGATTTAGAACTCGCGGCAGTTTTGTTTGCATTAAAAATCTGGCGACATTATTTGTATGGGGTCCAGGTGGACGTGTTCTCAGACCAAAAGAGTCTCCAATATTTGTTCAAGCTGAAGGATTTGAATTTAAGGCAGCGGCGATGGTTTGAATTGCTTAAGGATTATGATATGAACATTCTGTACCATCCGTTAAAATCAAATGTAATGGCCGACGCTCTCATTCGGAAGTCTATGGGTAGTCTGGATTATTTGGATGAGATTAGAGGCCGTTGGCACTTGAGTTGATTATGTCTAGATAATACCATTCCGGAGTTGAATCCTAAAGGAAAGGCGGTGTTATAGGGTTGATTGCTATACTTTTTACCCGAGGTAAGTGTTTGGTCTAACGTTAGCTTGAGGGAATGGGAGTTGAATATTCTTTTCTACTTGCTAATTGTCAAATACGATGTATAGGCATGGTGACGAGTATCTACACATTGGTGTCTAGCATGACCGTGAGTCCTTATACTGCGAATATTCTGATTTTGTTGTAATTTCCATGCTTAATTGATGATTTCTATATGTTGTAAAGAGCATGTGAAGGGAATTGTAATCTTTAAACGGCTTTGGAGCATTGGCTCAAATTGTAACACGAATGATGAAGATATATGAGATAATTGAATCCTTTGGAGCATTGGATCAAATTGTAACATGAATGATGAAGATATATGCGATAATTGAATCCTTTGGAGCATTGGCTCAGGTAATAGAGTAAATTATGAATTGATAGTGAAAGAAAGAGAAAGAGTTACTAAAATATACCTTTGCCGGGTCATGGGTCAGTTTGGGTAGATTTTTCTTGATAAGTAATCTGCAATAACATTCTTATTAGTTGTAATAATTTCAATTGTAAATGTAAAATTTAGTATATTTAATACCAGTCTACGTATTTCTTTTGTTGTGACTGAATCTTGTACTTTTCTGGTTATCCATCATTTTACCTATGTATTATCTGTTCCCGCACTTGCGGACATTTAGTCCCACCTGCGGACCCGCACCTGCGGTCCCAGGTGCGCTCCTGCGGAATTTTACTTACCCGACCAAATTCCGCACCTGCGGCTTTGCAGGTGCGGCCAAGACATCACACCTGTGGAAATATCTGCATCCTAGCCTTTTCGCCCCTGCGCTCCTCCCATCGTGCCTGCGACATCGCACCTGCGGCTTCCCGACCACAGGGGCGGTCAACACCAGAACTTTCACACCAGCATCTATTGCTGCAAATTCTCAAGTCCAAAAACCCCGCCAACCATCCGAAATCAATCCCGAGCCCCTCGGGGCCCCAACCGAACATACCAACACACCCCATAGCATTGTTGCAACTTAGGCGAGCCTTCGAAACACTAAAAACAACACGAAAACACCAAATTTACATCAAATTCAAGCCTATGAACTTTGAAACTTCCAAATTTTGCCAACTATGCTGAAACCAACCAAAACACCTCCGATTGACCTGAAATTTTGCAGACACATCCAAAATTACATTTCGAACCTGCTCCAACTTCCGGAATTCCATTCCGACCTCGATAGCCTATTTTCCACTGCCGACCGAAAATCGCCAAAAACTAACTTTCGCCAATTCAAGCCTAATTCTACACCGGACATCACAAAAACAGCCCACAACTATCCTCAATGACCACACAACCTCAAAGAAGTGTTATTCTTAACTAGAACTAACTTTTGATGTTGAAATATGGTGTAATCCAATTGCAACACTTGAAATAACCTAGGGTTGATATGAAAACCATGGGAGAGTATTTTACAGAACATAAACCACTTAAAAAAACCTTCCACACGAGCTGTAACCACCCAAAAAAATCAGCAACAACAAGAAGGAAGAACAAGAAACTTACTAGCGCGACAGAATTCTCGACACTCGCTTTGTGTCGTTTGCCCTTTGGTTGGGTATTGGATAATGAGAGAACCTTGAGAGAGTTTTTTAAGGTGTATAGGGTCTGAAGATACTGAAAAACAATGATTTAAAACTGGGGTTGAGGCGTCTTATATATATCAACATATCTAAACCGCCTATGTGGGTCCCATAGAGAGCTGCTTGGCGCAGTGTCACTAATATGTGTTTATCTCTCTACTCCAACGTCGTATAGATGAACGGTCTAATGCGTTGGAAACTAGACTCGTAGATATTCAATTTGGTATGTATGTAATCCCTTTATTCCAATTATATTGGGAGAAAATCTCAACTACATATGACCTAAGTTTCAACAAATTTATGAATGTAACTTGTGAAGACCTTTGCCAACTTTTGTTCCACAAATTACTTGACTTTAAAACGTATCACACGAATATAATACAAAAAAAAAACTCGTAGAATAACCTCCTTATCATGTAATGAACCATAATGTCACCCTAAAGTACATGCTATAACATTCCAAACTCGTCTACGTTCGACGAAACTTATTTTGTTCAGTTGGTTTAGCTTCTAAGCTTTCCAAATTTCTTGGTACTCATTATTCATGATCTTAAATAGTTTTAATCTCTAAGGTAACATGATTAACTTACTTTATGTGCTTCTATAATCTTATTTCTGATCTTACATCAATTGACTTACGACGTACTCTCACGTACAAAAATATGGGGTGTAACATTTGAGGTGTTATATGATGTGTTACACGGTTTTATGAAGTATTTAGTTGAACCTCACGGTGGTATTATGGTATTAATGGGATATGGTTATTATAAGTTATCAGATATTTTATTCTATGGCTTTGAGCCAAGTAGGGGAGTCTGCTATCGTTTGTTTGATTGTATGGATATGTGTTATGCTGGTTTCGATTTGAGGCATACTGGTGAATCAGTTGTGATTTATGGATTTTAATATCAAGGATGTCTCGAGTAAAGGAATTTATGGAGATGGGTTATTATACACTTTATGGGTATATGGAAATCATGGAATGATTTGAGTTGTTATTCCTGGCGGATGTAGTACGTACAGTGTAGGAATTCGCTCGGTTGTGTTAAAGTGGGGTTACTTCCCTAGGTGTTGTTGTGCTATAGGGCACATATCGTTAGGGCCGTTTGGGTGCTGCGATTAAGATTTGAGAAGGGTGGATGACCCTCGAGAAGGTTCTAATGGATTCAAGATTTACTAAGTCAATTGAGAATATCTCGGACTTGTTTATGACTAGGATCTGAGATTTGCATCGGATGGTGACGAAAATTGCAATATTTATATATCATTATGGATTCCACATTTCGGTATCAGGAAGGGGAAGGAAAACGACTTTAGATTCACAGAAGGTATCTTTAGAGTGGGTATCTCAGTTATGGTACATATGCGATGCTTAGAGGGGAAGCCTTAGGGAGGCGTTATGCTAGGATCTCGTGGGGTGAGTTTTGGTTAAGGATCGTGATTTTTTTCCAAAGTGTCCATTTGAGGTTAATTCGAAAGGGGCTCAAAGAAATAAGACAACTTGGTAATAGCTTGGATCAGCATGGTAATGGATATGATTGGTTGTTTGGGTACTTATGATGTGGTGAGTCTCTTATAGGTGTTTCGTGGAAATTCCCTAGGGTTTTGGCAACATGCGTGTCTTGGTCGAGTTAGTGGGAATTGGTTCTGATATCTAGGTTATCTGCAAATGGATTTCAAAGTGTTCTCACTAGTTTCTACCATAGTTTTTTGTGTATATTTTGTGATGGCGTGAGGAGCATATTGATGTTGTGATTTTCAACTAGATGAGATCAAATAGAAGGTTCATAGATAATTGAGTATGTACTTTTATTGTGACTCAGAGTTGATTATGAGATCTCATACTTTCATATTCACGCTAGATGCAGTATGTTGTGTGGGATTAAGATTGCGTGTGCAAAGTCATTGTTTAGTTTTGAAGGGAAGGGTAAAACTTCTTATACAACATGGGTGGTTTCAGGTGACTAGATGAATGATATTACTACTTGGTATTGACGAAGGAGAGCGTACTTTTCATAAGGTGCACTGAGTGTTGACTTATGGATGCCTCATTGGTATTGTGGTACTCGCCTAGTTAATCGACTACTGATATTCAAATTTTTCCATGTGGCACATTAGAATTATAGAAGTATTCCTCGTGGGATGATTGTGAGAGATGTGTTAGACATTCAGGCGGTGGAGTTGGAATCGGATGTGGTGATTCGCGTGTTATAGATATGGATTTGGAGACCAGGAGTTCTCAGAAACAGATGGTTTCGTGGTTGTGAACTGTGAAGATGTGGCAAAATCTAGCAAGATGATAGAATGTTTTATAGTTCAGTCATTGTGGACTTTTGGAGGGTTACGTATCTATTTGTGGGTGACCAGGATTGATCTGGGGGCCCTTGGTAGGCCTAATGAGGATGTGTATTCTACACCGGTCGGATTGGTTAACTCCGTACTGCTATTGTTGAGGGATGTGTCAATCGGTTAGAGTTCAGCTTATTCGTGTTTTGATTTTATCTATGTGTTACTCATCTATGCTACGAGGGGTTGTGATTTGTTGGTTATATGCACGCATGGTGCGGTTCTATTTGGGCCTTGTAGTAGAAGAGTGAGATGGTTATAAGGGTGTTGAATGATTGATTGCGCATTTGTTTATGGTCTATCTGAATTGTGGTATTGTGTTATTTGTTCCTCCTTGGTTATGGTCATGCACCTTAGGTACTTGAGCTTGAATTGGGCGCGGTTGGACGGGGTCACGCATTGTAACCGAGTTATGTTGAGATATGATCCTTTGTTTTAAATTTGTGTGTATTGGTTCTACTATGTAGGTTTTGTTGTAGCATTGCAGTCGTGGTGGTAGTCCTTGTTGAGGTTGTGGGACAGTTTCCTCATATGCGTCATATTCCATTTTTGGGTGCATTTGCGTATCGGTGCACGAATTACACGATTTGTAGATCTAGGCCGTATTGGTGCCGCGTATCAATTGAATGGTTGTGTTTTTCAAGGTGAGGTCGTTGGACCTGTAATGGGTGCTATCGGATATGATTTCAGTACATTTGGAAGGATAATATCGAAAGTCGGCTTAGAAATTGGCTATAGTTCTTGTCGAATGAGGGAGAGTTCTATAAATTGTTGATTTGATAAGTGGTTACGAGTTTCTATGTGTGTTTTTTATCATCTGCAGTGTACAAAGGCTTTAGAACAAGGTTTTGTTTGACATGAGGTGTATTACTGGAATTGGGTTATTTTGAGCAGCTACTGTGATCGAAAATTTTGCTACAAGTATGTGAGTCGTGTGGTGCATCATGTGAGTACATCTTGGGTTATGGTTATGGCTTGATACAGTTTTTTCAGACTTATACAGTCTATTGATGCGAGGTTCGAGTCTTGTAACAAATTTCGGACGTTGGAAATTGGATTATGTGGTTTACGGGCTAAGGTTGAACTGATGATCATCAATTATGTTGTGTTGTCGGGCCTATATGGAATAGGATGACGTGGGATCACCCCCGAGTATATGCATGGTAAGGTTACATGGTGATTTGATGGATATGGAGCAATTTTTGGTACGTTTGAGGAAGAACGTATGTTTAAGTGGGGGAGAATGTAACGACCCGACCGATCATTTTTGGAATTTGCACTTCGCTGTAGTTTGAGGGAATGAGTATCTCTGTATGATGTACTATGACTTATGTGAATCGTCAGTTTATGTTTTCAAGTTATTCAGAATCGATTTGGAAGAATGAATTTCATGGTTTAAGCTTTAGGTTGGAAGAGTTGACCAAGTTCAACTTGTTAGTATTTGATCTCAGATTGGAGTTTTGATGGTTCTGTTAGGTCCTGATGGTGATTTTTGACTCGTGCATATGTCTGTATTTTCATTTGGATGTTTCTAGAAGGTTTCGGCACAAATTGGCGAAAATTAGAAATTTGAAGGTTTGGAAAGTTCATAAGTTTAGACCGAGAGTTGACTTTGATGATATCGGGTTTGGATTGTGGTTTATGGGATTCGAATAGCTTTGTTATGTCATTTGGGACTTGTGTGCAAAATTTGAGTTCATTCCGGTTTGACTTAAAATGTTTTGGAAGTTGACAGTGCAAAGTTCATTCAAGTTCGAATTGAAATGCAATTAGTCGACTGAGTTTCTGGGGCCATCGAAGGCTATAGTGCAAAAGTCCAATGCCGACTCCGCGCTTTAAACGAGAAGAATGATTTCCCGACATCGCCTGAGGGAGGTGGAAGCATAACTGCTTCTGCCTATGCTGATCTGATCACCGTAGAGCTGAGGGCTTCTGAATCAGAAGTCGACAATGCCATCCTACCTAGGGCCGAAGGGGTTTTTGAGGGTAGGTCAGATGATGTCCCTGAGTCGACGGTCATCCAAGATATTCCTCGGTCCGAAGAACACTCGGCGGATGAGCTGCGGGGGCTTAGATGCGAGCCGAAGGCGCCGATTGATCTACCCGGGGTCATTGATGTAGGAGATTCTCTGTCGGTTTCAACATTTTCTCCGAGGCAGACACGGGATGCCCGTAACATAGAATCTTCTGATGCGGAGGCGCTTCTCATAGGAAAGGATGTAGTCGAGGGGCTCTTCACTATGGTCGAGAAAAATCCCGATCTTAATGCCATGTTCATTTTCGAGAAGGCTGAAAGGCTCTGCAAACAGGTAATTTCTTTGTTAATTAATTCAAGCCTTGATTAGTATTTCATTGACCCTCCTTCATGCTTTCAGGCGAAAGTGCTTTATAACTGGACCACGGCCAAGTTCCAATCTGAGCTGACCCATTACGAGGGGGAGCACAGGAGATTTTTATTGGAGGCGGGCGAGCTCAGGGCTCTTCTTGCCCAAAAGGAGGAAGAAGAGATGGCCTTTTGAGCCCGTTTAGAAATGGTATCTCGAGAACGGAGTGATCTTGACGAGCAGGTATCATAGCTTTCTGTATGTTTCATTTTTATTCTCGCTTACTATCAGTACTTGACACTTATCGGGGTGATCTTTGTAGCTTAAGGAGAAAGATGCCCTGATGCGGGAAGGATTCGGAGCTAGGGATGCTGAGATCCTTGTGTTTAAGCAGTGCGTGAATGAGATAACTTCTTAGAGAGAGGCCCTCCAAAGGAAGTTAACCTCGCTTGAGGATTGCCTTCGGGAGGCGAGGCTGAAAGTAGCAAATATAAAGGCCTCTATATTGAATCAGTCATCGCGTTGTCTTCGATTAAGGCTGAAATCGATGCGCTCATAGATTCGTATAAGGTTGATGTTGTTGCTGCAAATGCCCAGGCAGGAAAGCAGCCGAGGAGGCCGAGATTAGGCTCTCCCGAGCTCAGGAGCATGCCTGATTAAAGTCTCGGCTATAGGCTCTCGAGGATATACATGCAGGAGGCCTCGATTTATCTGCTGAGATAGAGAGGGTGAAGACCCTAAAAAGAAATTGGAGGCCCTGCTTTCTTTCGAAGATGATTCGAGCAGTGGCTCGGAGGATGATGGATATGAGGGTTAAATCTCAGAGGGGGTAGAGGCCATTGAAGATCTGGGGGCCGAGGGCCAAGCCGCTGGAAGCATAACCTCCGAGGGAGCCGTTGAAAGAGACCCCAGCAGTAGATTTTTGTTTATTCTTATTTCCTATATAAAGGCTTCGACTTTAAGCTTTGTAAATATGCTTCATGAACTTTCATCATATATAAAAGGCATGTTGTTATTCCTTGTTTCTTTTCTGGTTTCTTGAAATAGGCTTTGATGGTTGTCGATGATCAGTCTGATGAATGGGATTTAGAAATGAAACCCTTGGGGCTACAAATTGGCCCTGAGGCATTTTAGGCTGGCATTTAGGTTCTTACGCATTGGGTTGGTACAACCTTTAATGTGGTTGGTGACTTAGGCTCTTACGCGTTGGCCCTTAGGCGCTTTTTAGTTAACCGTTTCGGGCTTAATCTCCGAGTCGGATTTGACTCGAGCTTATCTTCCATTAGAGTTTTAAATCGGACCTGAGGCATTTCGGGTCGGTATAACCTGTAGCTGGAGACTTGGGCTCTTACGCTTTGGGTCGGTACGACTTTTAGTGTAGTTGGAGGCTCTGGCTCTTACGCATTTGGCCCTTAGACGCATTTAGTTAACCGTTTCGGGCTCAGTCTCCAAGTCGGATTCGACTCGAGCTCATCGGCCCTTAGGTTTTTAAATCGGCCCTGAGGCATCTTGGGTCGGTACGACCTGTAGCTGGCGACTCGGGCTCTTACGCTTTAGGTCGGTATGACCTTTAGTGTAGCTGGCGACTTGGGCTCTTACGCTTTAGGTCGGTACAACCTTTAACCGGTTCTTTTCGAAGTAATTGGAGGCCTGTGATTTTATGGCGAGAGTCGGACGTCTTCAAGTCGCTTTTAGTTTGGCTGGAGCCTTATGACGGTGGTCATTTGTATTTGTCCATAACCTTTTAGTCCCCGAGTGAGATAGCCTCGGCGTCTTTATCGAGGGTATGCCTTTTTAGGGGTCTTACAAGTTCGATATATAGCCTTGATTTTGATATCGAGATTATGCCTTTTAAGGTCTTATGAGTCAATACATGCCTTGCTTGAGGTCTTATAGTTTTGATGTTGCCTCATTGAGGGCTTATGAGTTTTAAGTTACCAGCCCTGAGGTCTTATGGATGTGAGTCGACTATCGAGAACAGTGCCTGAGCCAGAGTTAATATTTCCTCATGTAGGGCTTATGTTGTTGATATTTTTAGTAACTCGATGAAGTGACTGTCGTGGACAGCCCCTGAGTCGAGGTTATGCCTCATGGGGGGCTTATAAATTTGGAGTTGCCGGCCCTGAGGTCTTACAGCTTCGATGTTGCGTTGTGGAGGGCTCACATTGGTTCCTTATGGAAGTCTTACGAGCTCGATTTTGCCAGCTCTACGGTCTTATGACTTTGACTTGCTGGTGACTCAATGGGGTGACTGTCGTGGACAATCCCCAAGTCGAGGTTATTTCGAGCCCTGGGGCCGTTTCTTATGAATATAGCAAACTTCTCTGATGTGCGAAGTGTTTTGATGATAGAAGATTTCTTTCTCCGGTTACTTGGTACAAGTATACATGTTTTCGCTATCGAGGGTTCGATTATTCTATGTGGACACAGTTCATTCGACTGTTTTGTCCAATACATCATTCTCCTGTCGAGGCCCTTTTTGGCATATGTTAGCAATCTCCCGGGGTAATGCCCCTTAGTATTTGAGGTTGGTCGGAGAGAAACCTTGAATACTTGATGAGTTCTCCTCAGGTAGCATATAGGTGTTGCCTCATTAAAAACCTCATCGGTAAAACCCATGTCGGATAAAATTCCGATGTGAGGGAAAAAGAGCGCAACGCATGCTTTAAAACCCAAGGCCTTTGAGGTGTCTTTCATTGGGCACCTGCAAGAAATTATTGTGAAGCTCAAAATTAAGAAAGGAGAATGTTATACCTTAGCAAAAATATCTCCTGAGCATTGATATGTTCCAATTGTTTGGAAGTTGCTCGCCTTCCATGGTGCCGACTTTGTAGGACCCTTTGCCGATTACTCCGAGGACGCGGTACAGTCCTTACCAACCCGGGCCTAGCTTCCCTTCATTAGGGTTTCGAGTGCTCAGAGTGATTTTTCCTAGTACTAAGTCCCCAACTCTGAAATATCGGAGGTTTGTTCTCCTGTTATAGTATCTTTCGATTCTCTATTTTTGGGCAGCCATCCGCACCAGCGAAGCTTCTCGCTTCTCGTCTAATAGCTCGAGGGTCGTAGTCATCCTCAGTGTTTGAGTCCTTGGTGGAATTTCGGAATCTGGCACTAGGTTCTCCCAGCTCGACCGGTATCAAGACCTTATACTCGTATACAATAGAGAAAAGCATTTCTCCTGTGCTAGATTTAGAGGTTGTCCGATATGGCCACAGTACCTGGGGCAGTATCTCCCTCCATCTCCATTTTGCATTTTCTATCTTCTTTTTAAGTTTTGAATGATTGTTTTGTTCGTGGACTCGGCCTGACCATGGGTGGTAGGGCGTTGATAGGATTCTTTTGATTTTGTGATCTTCAAAACATTTTGTTACTTTGCCTCCGATGAACTGCCTCCCGTTATCACACGTTATCTCGGAGGGGATCCCGAATCGGCATATGATGGGATCCCAGATGAAGTTGATGACTTCTTTTTCTCTTACCTTATCATAGGCATGTGCTTCCACCCATTTTGAGAAATAGTCAGTCATAAAAAGAATAAATCTTGCCTTACCTGGCACCGTTGGTAGGGGGCCGGTGATGTCCATTCCCTATTTTATGAAAGGCCATGGTGACAAGACTGAATGCAGCTGTTCGCCGGGTTGGTGGATCATTGGCACAAATCATTGACATTTGTCGCATTTTCGGATAGTAACCTGCCCTGATCACCTTTCGAATTAAGGAATCGGCACCGGAGTGATTTCCACAAGTGCCCTCATGGATTGCTCAGAGTACGTAGTCGGTGTCTCCCGGCCCTAAGCATATAGACAAGGGTCCATCAAAGGTTTTTCTGTATAGGGTTCCATTTTCGTCGAGTGAAAATTGGGTTGCCTTTGTCTGAAGAGACCTTGACTCTTTTGGGTCTGCGGGTAGCTTTCCACTTCCCAAATAATTGATGTACTTACTTCTCCAATCCCATGTCAGGCTGGTGGAGTTGATTTCGGCATCTCCTTCTTTAATCACCGATTTGGATAGCTGAATAACAGCACCGGGGAAAATGTCGTCTTCCTCGACGGATAATCCTAGGTTTGCAAGTGCATCTGCCTCGTTGTTCTGCTCTCGAGGTATATGGACCAGTGTCCATTATTTGAAGCGATTCAAAGTGACTTGAAGTTTGTCTAGGTATCATTGCATCCTGTCCTCGCAAACCTCAAAACTTCCATTTTCCTGGTTTATTACCAGAAGGGAATCACATTTTGCTTCGATGATTTCTTCTCCAAAGCTTTTGGCTAATTCGAGACCTGCAATCATAGCCTCATACTTGGCGTCGTTGTTAGTCAACTTTGCAGTTTTTATAGATTGTCTAATCAAGCCATCCGTAGGTGGTTTCAGAACTATGTCGAGCCCGGACCCTTTCACGTTCGAGGCACCATCGATGAATAGGGTCCATACCCCCGATGTTGTGCTCGTTTTTAGTAAAAGTTCTTTTTCTACCTCGGGCACGAGGGTGGGTGTAAAGTCGGCCACGAAGTCTGCCAAAATTTAGGACTTGATAGCCGTTCGGGCTGATATTCGATATCATTCCCCCGACCTCGATGGCCCATTTGGCCAATCGGTCTAACAATTCGGGTTTATGCAATATATTTCCAAGAGGATATGTCATTAAAACACATATATGGTGACATTGAAAATAAGGCTTCAGCTTCCGAGACGCACTTACTAATGCAAGAGCTAATTTTTCTAAGTGTGGGTACCTGGTTTCAGCATCTCCCAAGGTTCGACTCACATAGTGGATAGGGAATTGCATACCTTTCTCATCTCGAACCAATACGCCACTTACCGCTACCTCCGAAACTGCCAAATACGGATATAGCGTTTCTTACTCCTTCGGAGTGTGGAGCAAAGGCGAGCTTGAGATATACCGCTTTAAACCTACCAAGGCGTGTTGGCACTCTGAGGTCCATTCAAAGTTGTTTTTCTTTTTAAGTAGGGAGAAGAAGTGATGGCTCCGATCTAATAATCTCGAGATGAATCGGCCTAAAGCTGTTATCCGCCCGGTCAGCTGTTCTACGGCCGTCACATTGTTTACCATCGTGATTTATTCGATGGCCTTGATTTTGTCGGGATTGATTTCAATCCCCCTATTTGATACCACGAAGCCTAAAAACTTTCCTGAACCTACGTTGAAGGCGCACTTCTCGGGGTTGAGCTTCATATTGTAGCTCCTAAGGATGTCGAAAGTTTCCTGCAAATGAGTCAAATGATCCTCTGCACGCAGGGACTTAACTAGCATTTCATCAATGTAAACTTCCATGGATTTTCCTATTTGATGTTCAAACATCTTATTAACTAAACGTTGGTATGTGGCCCCTGTGTTTTTTAGTCCGAAGGGCATTACATTGTAGCAGTACGTGCCATACTTCGTAATGAACGCAGTTTTCTCCCTATCCTCGGGGTTTATTTGAATTTGATTATGTCCGGAGTAGACGTCGAGAAAAGTGAGGATCTCGTGGCCAGCCGTGGCATCAATCAAGCGATCGATGTTGGGCAATAGGAATGAATCTTTAGGTCATGCTTTATTTAAGTCTTTATAGTCTATGCACATTCTCAACTTGTTCCCCTTTTGGGAACCACTACTACATTGGCTAGCCATTCGGGATATTTTACTTCCCTGATGGACCCTATTTTGAGGAGTTTTGTTACCTCGTCTTTGACGAACACATGCTTTATCTCGGACTGAGGCCTCCTTTTCTGCTTCACCAGTTTGAACCTGGGGTCGACGCTTAGCCGATGGGTGGTTATTTCCGGTGGGATCCCTGTCATGTCTAAGTGGGACCAAGCAAATCAATCGAAGTTGTTAACAAGAAATTGAATGAGTGTTTTTTTAGAGTTTGGGGGTTAATCCCGTTCCCAGGTATACCTTTTGATCTGGAAGATGTTCCATGAATATAGCTTGCTCCAGGTCTTTGACCGTTAATTTGGTTGCGTCTGATTCTTCGGGGGCAACAAAGGTTCGAGGAGTGAGGAAGTATTCTTCATCATCCTTGGGGGCCTATTCATTTCTTGACCCCTCTGAGGTGGAGTATATGGCGGCCGGTGTCATGTCGTGCACGGAGAACATTTCCTTTGCTGTGTGTTGCTCCCCATACACTGTTTTCACGCTATATTTAGTTGGGAATTTTAACATCTGGTGGAGAGTTGACGGTACCGCCCTCATGTGGTGTATCCACGGCCTTCCCAGCAGGGCGTTGTATCTCGTGTTACCCTCGATGACATGAAACTTGGTATCCCGAACCGTACAGGACACATTGACTGGGAGGGTGATTTCCCCCTTCGTCGTTTTGCTCATCATGTTAAATCCACAGAGAGATCGAGAGTCGGGCACGATTCAGTGGAGCAGCTCGAGCAGCTCCACTACTTTCAACCTCATCATATTGGCCGTACTGCTTGGATCCACGAGCACACGTTTAATTTGAATGTTATTTAAGAGAAATGAAATTACCAACGCATAACTATGTGGCTGGGACAGGGCTTCGATATCTTCTTCTCTAAACATAACAGTTCCTACGAGCATATAACTTTGAGTCTATTCTTTGGTGATAATAGGCACTTTGGCCCGTTTGAACATAGGCTCTTGTAGGACATTGGTCTCTCCAATAATCACGTGAAGCCGTGATGGGGTTCTCCCAGCCCATTCTCCCCATTTTATCCTCCTTCTTAGAAGTGGTTCATTACTCGATTGTCGAGAAATCCTTGAAGATGCCTTTTGTTGATCAATTGGGCCGCTTCTTTTCGAGCGAGAATTCTCAGAGCTTCGTACTGACCTTCTCCGCATGTGTTTCCGCCTGTACGGGAGCTTATGTTGATACGCAGAGCGTTGCGTGAGCTTTTGTCAATGGGGATCTATATTGGTGCCCCTTCAAGCTTTTGTAATGACATGCTGGTGCCTGAAGCAACTGCATTGTTTTCCCCGTGACCCTTAGTACCGTTGTTTTCATGTGCATTTACTAAGTTAGACATTTTTTGACCTGAAATCGAATATTCTTGGACAATTAAAAGTGTAAAGAATAAGTTGTGTTTTTAGAAAACCAGCACTAAAACAATCACTATTATTTTTAGCCCCACGTTGGGCGCCAAACTGTTTACCTTGAAAATTCTAATTACAATTGTATTTGGTTTTGTGGTTCTAAAAATATGTGATCTATTTTAATACCAGTTGTTTAGGCAATAGAAGCTAAGTTAGAGGTAAGAAAACGAAATAAAAGCGAAGAATAACAAGATCATGCAAACTGAGCGGCGAAGAGATAGGGTCTCGAGGTCGGTCTAAAGGTATCTCGAGGTCGAGATCGGGGGCTCGATAATGGGTAGTCGAGTGCGATTTGACAACGTCGAAGGCTTCTGGGGTGGCCTCTTTATGATCAATAATGAGCAATGAATGAATAACAATTAATGAACTATAAAATGAAAGACAATAAATCAATGAGACAATTTTAAAGAATGTTTGAATTAGAAGGAAGAGAATGTTCTTAGTCTTGTGTATTGAGTATCATGTGTGTTACAAAGTGACAAGGGTACCCTTTATATATGAGGGGGAATCCCAACATAGTACATGTGTAATTAATGCAAAGAGAGATGGCTGGTACAGCCATTCAATGTCACGGTACGAGCTCGTACTATTTTGTGTATTTGTTAGCTTTAACCATGTGCCTTCTTGAACTTCCCGGTTTCTCATAACACTCTTCGATGTTTACCCTGCCCCGAGGTACATCGAATCCTCGGAATACTTCCTCGAGGGGTGTACCTCGGGGTTGAAATTCGGATTCTGCTCCGATACAGCCAAGGTTGAGGTCGGAATGATAAAGAATCCTTAAAATCGACCTTCCCCGGTTTCACCGCACACATGCATACTCTGCCTTTATACGGAAACTATTTCGGGAGTGTTGTTAGCTCACGGAGAAAGGCTAGGTTATAAATGGCCAATCCCGAAGCCACACGTGTCGGTGTATGAGTGGATTGAGGGGTGATTCCCCATTATATTATATTGAGATTATTCCCTTTGATTGTGATGAGTTGATATCTAGCAAGAACCACGTCGACGCACACGACGTTGTGGTGAGACGACTTAGCCGATCGAGCGAGTATCAGACACCATACCGCGCTCGTTGTGATATTGTGGTCCTATGTCCACCCACATGCGTTTGGGTGAGACGGCTTAGCCTATCGAGTGGAGATCGGACTCCATGCCATGTGCATGGCTATGTATTGGTACTAAGGATTTCCCAACCTAAATGATTAATGCTTACTTGAAAGTTTATTTTGTTTTAATTTGGCATTTAAATAAGTATTGATTTTCTTACTGTTTCCACGTTTATCTCCTATTATGTTGGCATTTCATTCCATGAGAGGGTTTATAGCTTTACATAATAGTACTATTGCATATGTACTAACATCCCTTTTGACGGGGGCGCTGCATCTTTCATGGATGCAGGTGGTTCCTCATTAGGTTTCATCGATCATTGATAGCATCATTCCCTCTTCTCATATGCATTTGTGAGCCCTAATCAATATCGGGGACTTGTGTCGTTTTGATTCTGTTGTATATTTCTTTTGAGGTACAGCTAGGGACTTATCACCGACACTATTATACTACTCTTCTATTACATTTAGAGGCTCCGTAGACATGTTGTGGGTTGTATTTTTATTGGGCTAACAAACTAAAAATGTCATTGTCGTACATGTTACACTTTCCAACCATGAACTTGTAATATTTTGGAAATCGTAAATGAAGTTTCTATAAGTCATGAATTTGGTTTTGTACATGTTATTCCTTGGATCGCCTTTAACTCTTGGTATCCATCCTCACATTATTCGTGGGTATGGTTGGATAGAAGGTATCAAGTGGGATTTCTTGATTGGGGTATCTCGATTGAGCGCCAGTCGCACTCCCCATGGTTGGGGCGAGACAAGCTTGGTATCAGAGCCTATGGTTTTAAAGTGTCCTAGGATGTCTCGGAGCCGTGTCTAGAATATACCTTCTTACCAGTGTGTCGTCGACCACAGATATTATTAGGAGGCTATTTGGGCTTTAAGGAATGTCACCCTTGTTTGATATTCTAGATCGTGCGATATAGCTTGATTCTAAGACAGTCCCCTTTTTAACTCGTTTGTTGTTGTACTTTTTAGTAAATCGCACCTAAGAAGTAGGCAAGGAGTGGCCAAAGGTCCAATACCACTCCGGGAGTGGCTTTTGAAACTATACCTGATGTTGCAGGTGAGCACCCTAGGGGTGAGGGTATTCCCCCAACCATAACACCTCCTGATTCTACTATTCCTGCTGTGAATGTACTGATTCCTCCTAACTCTTTTATTCCAGTTCCACTTCCAACCTGAACTTTTGGTCCTAGTGTCTCTGATGGGGACCTTAGGGGAGCCATAAAGGTGTTGACCTAGATAGTGGCTTCCTAGGCCCATAGATTGAATGCCACATCTACTTCCTCTAGCCAGCAAGGGGATTCAGCTAATTCCAGGGTGAACCGATTTCTTCAGTTGGATCCTCCAGTATTCACGGGTACTAAGCCCCAGGAGGACCCCCAGGCATTTATTGATGAGATGAAGAAGACTCATTTTATGCGTGCCATTGAGATAGAAAAAGTAGAATTGGCCTCATATCACGTGAATGAGGTGTTGTACCCATGGTATGAATTGTGGGAGGAGTCCTGTAAGGAGGGGATCCATCAGGGTAAATGGAATGAGTTTGTCGATGCCTTCATGGATTATTTCTTGCCTGCCGAGACTAGGGCAGCCTGTGCCGCTGAGTTTGAGAACGTGAAGCAGGGTAGTATGAGTGTATGGACTACCATCAGTAGTCTGCATATCTTTCTAGAGATGTTTTCTAATAATGCCTACTATGGAGGTTAGGGTTCACAGGTTTGTGCAAGGCCTTAGCCGTTACATCCTGTACCTTTAACATTAGGATGTGTCGTAGTAAATTCACATGAGTAAGAAAGGGATTATGTCGGTTAGGAGGTTATAGAGGGTTTAAGACATTATTACTATAAGACCATGTAAGATTAATAATATTGATGCTCCATTTATTAGGATTAATAGCTAGTTTTTTTGCATTGTAAAATGCATGGGTGACCTATTTACTTCTGTTAATTTTTCATATTGGGACATCGATGTTCTTGTCAATTCGTAATCACTTTATTTGACACCTCTTGTATGAAAGTAAACCTATACTGACTGACCATGCGCACTTGTTCAGGAAAATATTTACTTGGTAATTGATTGCATTGGAGTTAAAGTATGCACAAATTTCAATTTATCCAAGTTTGTTAAAGTGTAAAAGGTTGCACGTTTACGTGCTTTAATATGAAAATTTTGATTTTTGAAAGGGGATTGTCTATCTTTGACTTAGTCTAAACTAGAAATTCTGACACTTAGTTGAAAAGAGCAAGTTGAAGTCGAAAATTTCTTTTGTAGAACTTATACAAATAGTTATTCTCATTAATAGATATAATACCATAAAAGGTAAAGGAAAAAAAGGAAAAAATGTTACTTTTATTTAGTAGCACACATTCATATATAGATAATAAATTATCCATTCGTTCCAAAACTATATAACTTGCTTTCTATCATAGAAACTATGATTATAATGTTTAAATGGATTGTATTGAGTTAGATAGTGTTTTAAGAAAAGTTTATGGGATTTTCTTATTGTAAAGATATGAATTATTTTTTTCACAAGAAAAGAAGGTTATCTTTTTTACCATTTTAAGAATTAAGCGTATGAAAATTTGTACTCTTTTGATGAGATTAGAAAAATTATAAGTTGAGAAAATATGTGCATTTTTTACATGGATATTTTATATATTAATTTTATATGGTACCACATGACCACGATAGTAAAGTATATTGTAAGGTGTATAAAATGTATTAAAAGTGAGTAGTATTTTAAGTAATTTGGGATAATTTTTAATTGTGTAGGTAATTGATTAATTACCGGATAACGAGACATTACCTAATTAATTGGGTATACATTGGATAAGTAGTAAATAGCATGATGTGGCATCCCCATATTCAAAGTAAATGACTCACGTTACAAACTGAAAGGTGGCAAACAAATATGTTAGTGACATAACACTTCATCTTTAACATCTTCAAATACCTTACAACCACCGTTAGAAATTCCTCCAAGCTTGAAAATTTTCTCCAGAATGTCTCTAAAGGAGTAAGATAAAATGAATAAGGTTCATACATGAAACAACCCAAGATCTTAATGACAAACTTATTATCAAAGAACATTGCACATGTCCCTTTGGACCAACTTGGTGACAATAAATCGGTGGAGCCATCACATCATTATATCATTGTTCAACTTGAGGGAACATCATTTCCTTCTGCTCCTATTTCAATGGATATTGTTGGTATTAGATACTTTGAGGTCGATTTTTCCAAATCATCAAGGAAGTTTGATATTGATACAACTAAGAATGCTCCAAACAGTAGTATAAATGATGGAAGGAACGGTAGACTAGAAGAAAACAAATGGCTTTATCGTTCCTGTAGTGATTGATGTGTCCATACAGAGTTACACGAAGCTGGTGCGGTTGTACTCAATTGTAGTAGTATCAAATGGAACTTTTGTGCCTCTTGAAGTATGGTATGATCTTTCTCAAGAATATCATACGGATTTTTTTCTATTTCGATCTACCGTTACATACTTTGTCGCATTTGACGTATATTGGAGGGATTGTCAAGAGAATCGGCTCAAGTAGGATATAAATAACATGTTTAGCAAGAAAATGATTTGAAATGTCATTTATGAATAATTATGGAATATAAAGTGTTAAATGAATAGTAAAATAATCTCATAAAAATATGAAAAGTTGTGAGAAAATGCCAGTTACTATAAAGAGTGATTTTGAAAGTATATATATAAGTTAAAAAATAATTTGAGGAAAAATTGGGTATCAACAGCTGCCCCTCTTTACCCAGAAAGGATGAAAGAGTTGTCGGGTAAAGATATTATGGCCAATTTTGACCGGAGGGAAATAGTATGAAAGATTTAAGCCGCACTCTGGCTTCTGAGCTGCCTACATATCCCTAGTTGTACAGGAATTAGGTCGTATGTAGTTCATGAGTCACTGGTGAAGTCTCACAAGGACGGACGCAAAGTGCATGGTAAGGTGAACAAAATGGCTTACGGTGGTTAGGAGAAATGGAGCGCTCCGCTCTTGCCTGGATGGCTGTTCTTAACCGGATTTCCTGCAAATGAATAACAACCATAGATTGTGCGTAATTTAAACATGATGCAGATTCCCATTGAACTATGAATGTTGTCTTTGGACGGTTGAGGATGACATCCTTAGACCATGATGTCCTGGGCCATGAATCGCTTGATGCGGGATTCACATGCTATGAAATGACGTTCTCGGGCCATTAGGATGGTGCCTCCGAACCTTGATGCCTTTGAATAATGATATGAAGAGTAATAAAAAGGGATCCGCGGGCCATGAAATGATGTTCTCGGGCCCATGAAGATGGTGCCTCTGAACGATGACGCCTTTGGATAGTTGGCGATATTTCAGCCCATGAGAAGTGCAATAGTATGATGCTGACAAGATAGAGCTTAGTCTTGTGAATTAAAAAGGGCAGAGCTTATCCCGGAAAGAAACAAAGTAGATAATGACAGAGACGATGGTTGCTTTAAAAGGTAAATGAGAGGCAGCGTTTATCCCCCGGAAGGTAGAATGGTAGCCTTATGTAGGAAATAAAATGCAGATGGAGGTAGAGCTTAACCTCGGAAGGCATAATGGTAGCCTTATGCAATGCGGGAAATATAGTGCAAATGGAGACAGCGTATAGTCTCGAAAGGCAGAATAGTAGCCTTATGCAGGAAATAAAAATGCAGATGGAGGTAGAGCTTAACCTCGGAAGGCAGAATGGTATCCTTATGCAATGCGGGAAATAAATTGCAAATGGAGACAGCGTTTAGTCTTGGAAGGCAGAATAGTAGCCTTATGCAATGGGGGAAATAAAGTGCAAATGGAGACAGCGTTTAGTCTCGGAAGGCAGAATAGTAGCCTTATGCAATGGGGGAAATAAAGTGCAAATGGAGACAGCGTTTAGTCTCGGAAGGCAGAATAGTAGCCTTATGCAATGCGGGAAATAAAGTGCAAATTGAGATAGCGTTTAGTCTCGGAAGGCAGAATAGTAGCCTTATGCAATGCGGGAAATAAAGTGCAAATAGAGACGGCGTTTAGTCTCGGAAGGCAGAATAGTAGCCTTATGCAAGATTTAAAAGAAGGACAACAAAAATTCTTAGCTGGCGTTAATTGCGGTACAGCATTGTGGTGATGAAGCATTGTTTGTGCTGATAATAAATGTTGACGTGTGCGATGAGTTTGAGAAATGATGTCTGTCCTTTGAGAGGATAATACGTTTTGGGTCTTCTGCAATTTGTGCCTGCACCCAAAGAAAGATCATGAGTTTTGTAAAGGGGAAGGTTAGTTCTCATTCCCGCTGGCTCTGCTTGGCTCGTCTACTTGATCATGATACTATTCGCATCATTGGGGTAGTGCTCGCTAAACAAGCTGTTTCAATAAATATGCATGATTTTGTAAAAGTATAATATATAATCTAAAATAGTTTCAGATGAACCGACGATATGACACGGTTCGATACATTGCAACCTCTCCTGCTGTGAAATTTTGAGGGTCTCCCTCAAAATTCTGCCCTAGTTTGTTGGGCGGATGCCTCTAACTGATGCTCGTGTCGTGGCTGGCTGAACTTGCTTCAGAATTTTGAGGGTCCTCCTCAAAAAATTTCCCCAGTTAGCTGGGTGAATGCTTCTGGCATGCTGCTTGCTTCGGAATTTTGAGGGTCCTCCTCAAAATTCTGCCCCAGTTTCTAATTATGGGGGAAGATGAGAAAAAAAAATTATTGAATTGTGACCGAACTCATAGGGCTGCCTATGTATCCCCTCTTAAACGGGAATCAGGTCAGGCGTAGTTCAATTTACATCATTGAAAAAGCATAAAGATTACACATAGTAGCGTTTGACTACATCTGAATTGATTGGCTTTGGCTAGACTTATCCATCCATTTCTGCAAGTATAAGTGCTCTTCCTGTCAGCACTCTGTGAACTATGTACGGGCCTTGCTAGTTGGGAGAGAACTTCCCCTTGGCTTCATCTTGATGCGGAAAGATTTTCTTTAACACCAGCTGCCCTGGTGTGAATCGTCTTGTCTTAAATTTCTTGTTGAAGGCTCTGACCATTCTGTTCTGATATATATGACCATGACAAACGACTGCATTCATTCTTTTTTCGTCTATGAGGGCTAGTTGCTCATAACAGCTCTTTACCCATTCTCCGTTGCTGAGCTCAGCTTCTTGTATAATTCTTATAGATGGGATCTCTACTTCGGTAGGAATTACAGCTTTCTGTACCATAAACTAGCATATAGAGAGTTGCCCCTGTTGAGGTGAAAACTGTTGTGCGATATCCCAATAAGGCAAATGATAACTTCTCGTGCCATTGTTTGTGCCTTTCTATCATTGTTGGTCGAAATCCCAATGCACACGCAAGTGTACGTGATCGACAAGTAATATAGGATTTAA